>CM047817.1:50629426-50915927 GCA_026214975.1 Gentiana macrophylla
TTATGTTTTGAACAGGTTAACCACATTCAAATGACCTGAATTTTTGATATATTTCAGACAACACTTTTATCTATGACTTTACTTTTGGGGATTAAGGTCAAATTTCTTTTTCGTTTGGTCGCAATCTGCAATTCAAATCAGTGTTTACTAATATGAAATTCTGACAGCTCGTACATTCGACAAAAATAATTGTTTCTTACCAACTTCTTCTCATCCAAAAATTCTAATGTTTTGCTGTCACCTGGAAAACTCCAGTATCTATATCTTTTCTCCTTTGATTGTGCTCAAAATCCTTTTGGTTTGGGCTGCACAAGTCGATAATATCAGATCCGGAATAAAATATCATTGCCAATAGCCTAAAAGGGATCCTCACCTACTTGACTTAGGGTTTGGGCTAAGGCAGTAATAAGTTGTGGTTGTGATGTTTTCGAAGTTTCCTCGTAGTTTGATCTTCTTCGGGTGTAAGTCTCTTAGTAGGATGTTGTTAGGTGTAGTGCCCGAAAGACAATTTGTGTAATTGTTTTTAATAATGAATGATGAAATTTATCTCACCTTATTACTTGCTTTGTGCTTGTAAAGTAATACATCATCACTTGCAAACCCTAAGTATATCTCAGATGTAACCACTTAACTCAAAGGTATGGATTACACATGAGGATTGAGTTAGTGGTGATATACTTAAATCATTAGTCCGTGGTGAACTTAATCGAGTTTAGGGTCTCTTGATTAAAACACCAATAATGCGCCTGAACACCTTAGGGTGTGATAGTCTTATCCGGACTGCCGGGCAGGGGTACCTACGCTGGGGCATTTATATATGATGGCATTCATATAGGACTGGACGATTTAATCTGAATTTATCGATATAATTCCGTAATCGAGGAATCTTATTAAATCATTAGATGATCATATATGGATCAACCTTAATCCCGAGGTGATCACGTGGTGCTTTGCTTGTCCCGGGCGTGTTTGATGTGTTAGTTACGGTTCACTTAAATATGTGTTCCAAGCCACTTCTCATTGGCACTATCTCCGCATGAGTGAGTAGTTCTGATTTTCATGACATGGAATCCATTCCTTTCAAGGGAAGTAGAGACAAGTCCTTTATTTGTTAGCCTTAAGAAAGTGATCGATCCCGGGAGTTCATATTAGACTAATTGATCACTAGTCGATATGTGAACTATTGATCATCGTGGGTTAATGGTAAATAAGGATAAGATATTCTGAGTCGGGTTCACGGTTACTTCCCACTCGAATGGGCGTCTATGGAGGGTTAATCCGTATGTAGTGATTATATCAATGGACGCTTATTCACTCTACATGGGTTGAGTATAAGTATACATCTATAATCGGTAGAGTTCGATTCTGGGTTTATGGTGGCGTAATCCCGGAATTAATAATTAATGTGCTTATTCGGTTCGATGAATAATTAATTATTGAGCTACCGTTATAGTCCATGGTCCCCGATGTGGCTTCGTAATTCGGACTAATAATCTTGTTATTTGGGCCTCATGATAATTAATTGGTCAGCTAATTAATTGATATGCATGAATATTATTTAGTTGGGCTAAATAATATAATACATGAAAAAGACATTTTCTGTGGGCACAGTGGGCTTACTTGTGTAAACGCCAATATGTTTTGGATTTTCCAAGAAATTAGTTTTCCGGATAATGACATATTGTGTAATTAGTTATTTATTTGTTAAATAATTAATTGGATAAATAAAAGAAAATAATTTATTTATTATTTATCTCTTAACTATAAGGATAATTATATTTTCTTATTATAAGATTGTAATTATCTCTTATTTTTATTGGATAATAATAATTAGAATTATCTCTTTTATTTTGTTAAACCGATTGGGTATAGGTTTTCTCTCTTGGATTTTGCCTATAAAAAGAGAGTTCTCCCCAAGCCCTAGGTGAAGAGAGGGCCACGAAATTTATAGAGAAAAAGGGCTAAGGAGTTCGATCCTTAGCTCCACCCGGTTGGAGAAAAACTTGGAGTTTTTCTTGGAAGCATATCAAGGAGGTTCTCATATCAAGAAGGGTGTCCACCAACCGCCGTTTGGAGAACACATCGGAAGATCTTGGCTTCTCTTCCTACTATTGGTAACATGATCTTAACCCCCTTGTAGTAGTTTAAGTCCTTTAATTATGTATTGTGATGTATAAGTCGTGATCCATCTGCTGCGCGTAGATCTAACTCGTTTAGATCTAAGAACCTGCATCCTTCAGATGTTTGTAAGGCTAACGTAATGGTTTCCTTTGCAGCTAAACAAGCACAATGACGTTACCTTCCAGTATGCCATGTCTGAAGTTCAAAACCTTTTATGCCTTTTCTAGTAAATTACTTCCATTCAATTCCTCACTTGAGGTATTCGAGTTCAATAACTTCTCGCCATCTTCTGTCACGAATTATCTCAGAAACATATCTCTTTAAGCCTTCCTTTGTGAACAAGTTCACTCCTTCTTACTTTTCAAGATCAAAGAAACAAGTTCTCTCTAATATGTTGCATTGTTGTACTTTCATTCTTCCTTTCAAATCCAAAATTGATTAAATCTCCTAATGACAGAACATCCTTCTTACTTGTGTTCATTCTCAGCTTCCCTCCTAAGGGTAGTGTTGATATTGTAAGCTTTTCACCTAATGCTGCCTGCTCTTTCAAGGTATGCATCTCACCATTTTTCCAGTCAGGTATTTAAAGCCTACTATGACATACATTTCAATTACTTACCCTCAACCTTTTGGAAATATACACTAAACCAGTTCAAGCAGAAGGTAGTCTTTGCCAAGATGCCTTCCGAACCTATCTTGCCAACCAACATATGGACTCCACAGTTTTATTAATTTAAATTCAGATTAATGCACCTTGCGCCTTTTCTACTTTAAATCTCTTTCAGGCCATTTAGAGCCATGAACCATAGGACACATCTTTGACGTTCCCTCTTCTATCTTTGTGGTCCTATAACAATTTTGTTAAGTTGAAATGTCTGTTCTGTTTTAAGCATTTCATTACCTCATAAAGAATAACCTTGAGGGCTTATTCTTTGGTATTGTACCATTCCTCTCGAGTAGCTCAACCTTGAACCCTTGAATTGGACCATCAATGATTTTTTTACACCTCTTTTGGAAGTTTGAATTGATTCTACGAAATCAAACTTTATTCGACATTTCTTAAGTGTCTTTCATCCTTCACACAAAAACTTGGTTATCGCATACTCTTCTTTTCAATACTTTTGATTTTCCTTTACATTACCTTGAGAAAGTTTCTATCTCATTTCAATCTTGAGATAACCTCTCTTTGACTTGTGCAAACTTGGACACTTCTTGACTTGTTTATTTCCTTTTAAGACCTTTTGGTGTACTCGTTCTGACTCCATAGCTCCTTCATGTTGAGATTCTTGCTCTCTTCCTGATTTCTCAATTGTTTAGTTCTTCAAGTGTTCGACCTTGCACTTTTGCTTTGCTTCTCTGTGGTATGATGATTCTTCTACGACATTCATGCAAACTGAGGATTCTCCTAGTTCGTCAACATCCATTTTGTTAATCAAATCATTAATAATCAAGGTCACTTGTCTAATGTTCTCAAGTTCAATATTCTCTTTCCTTTGCATTGAATGTTCCCAAGACAATCATGTGATGTTTCTCTTAGCGTTCCACTTTTAAGGGCCTATATAAAAGCTCACTATCTCCTTTTAAACGGTCTGAGTTCCTTTACAAACCACCGTATCTTGCAGAATTCCACTTTCTTAAAAGAATTTCATCTACAAGATAATCTTTTTGATTTTCTTCTAGTGGTTATCTTTTATGATACGATACAGCACTCATCCTTCAATCTTCAACAAATCTCTTACTTACATCAACCTGGATCATCTTGTCTTTTTTGTAGCCCAAGCAACCTCTCTTCTTTCAAGTGCATTATACCTTTCTTCGGCTTACCAAGTTGGCATACCACCCTGGTGGTACCCAACTTGTCATCATTTCAACTTTATTTTCTTTCCAAACTAACCCTTATTGGCATAAGGATTGGATCAGACTAATAGAGACAAAATATGGCAAATGCATGTTTCTTCTTTCCCGAAAAGTCTTAGGAATCCTTTTGCTGGGATCGTTGGAGTTTTTCAGCAAGATTGCGCGGCAGTGATGGCGGCTGAGATCGAAAGAAGTCAAGTGTGCTAGAAGTTGTGGATCAGCTGGGAAGTTTCAGCTTCACGGGTATAGGCCAGCAGGAACAAGTTGAGCAGTCATTCTGTTGATTGCAAGATTCAAGACAGTGATGAGATCGCGAAGAAGCAAGACGAAGACGCAGTTGTTGTCAGTTACAAGCGAGGCCAGAACAAAACTATCCAGCAGTCATGAGTTAAATGAAAATGGTGACCTTTGGCATCCGAATCGGCTATGGGTTCCAAAGGTGGAAGATTTGAGGAAGAAAGTGAGTGAAGACACAAGATAGCGTTTGCAGTCCATGCCGGGGCAAAAACAATATGTGTAAAGAGTTGAAACAGCAATGCTGGAGGCCACCCATGAAGATAGAGATAGCAGAGTTGCCTACAACTATAGTTACCACGCCAACATCCAGATGTCACAATTTGAAGCTCTGCATGGAGGAAAAGGTGGAATGCCAGTCGTTCGGGATGAAGTGGAGTAGTGACAGATTACAAGATGGTTGATAGATCAAGCCAGAGATGAGATTAAAGTGGATCGCCGTAACCTTGTAATGGCTCAAGACAGGTAGAAGATTTGGGAGATGGAAGAAGAAGACCGTTGGGGTTCGAAGTTGAAGATAAAGTGTATTTAAAGACGGCTATGAAAGGAAGTCAAGTTGAGCCCTAGATGTGAAGGCCCTTACGTTATCTTGGCTAAATTCAGACCCTTAGCTTATCCGTTTGGAGTTACCATAATTCCTTTCACGGGTGTATGACGTTCCTCATGTGTCAGTAATAAGGGGATGCTTAACCGACATAGATGTGGAAGCAAGCATGGACCTTGAAATGATTGAAGAGATCTTGACCGACGCAAAAGAATCCATCGCACCTAAGAACAAAAGATGAAGAAAGCCAAGAAGGAAGACGTACAACTAGTTTTGGTTCTATGGAGCAGTCATTCACCGACAGAGACGACATGAGAGTTGGAAGACGAGACGTTTTGTTAAGTTTCAGAATTGAACTACGTCCCAAGCGTGATCAGTTTCGAGGACGAAACTTGTTTTAAGGGGGGGGGGGATGTAAGACCCCGAATTTTTAAGAAGGGTAAGATAGTAAATGAAATTTAAACTACATTATTTTCTATTTATACTTAAACTAATTAAAAAATTAAATTAAAAGGGATATCAATTATTAAAATTGATTAATTATTAAAAAGGATTTTAATAATTAGTATTTAAGGAAATAATTCCTATAATTTCCCTCACAATCTTTCACACGCATTGTCTGATAAAAAAATGGAGGATGAACGATGCATGAAGAGTAGGAAGAAGGTGAAGAAGAATCTTCAATCGCGCGGTCAATCCGTCAGGAATTTGGACAGACCGTAGAAGACGGAAATCATCGTCTCGTCAAGACGAACGTTTCCACACTAACAGTGTATGATTCAGTAAGTTTTTGTTTTAGCCCTAAAAACATATAATTGATCTTTCTTGATAAAATTTCGAGGTTTAATGATGTTAAGGGTGGTGTTAATCGTAGATCGTTGTTTAATTATCATAGGATATTCGTAGAAGTGATTGGGTTCAAGAAAACATGACTTTTGCTTTTGATTTCGCTTCCAAAACGCTTTTGGATCGCTAAAAGGTAAGGGGGCGTTCTTAATCGGTGCAATTACGGTTGTGTTGTTAATACATTTTACAGTTTTTTTTGTCGTTTGGTATAATTTTTACAGGTTGTTTATTTAATATATAATTTTTTATATTGCCAAGCTGCTGCCGAAAGAAGGAACGAATAATTGGACTAGTTTCATGTTGATGAATGTTGCCGTCTATATAGTTGCCGTAGGAGAAAATAGTAATAATATGAAAATAAGAGAACTTAGCAGGCAAGTAGAGGTTTATACGGTAAAAGTTTATATGAACTCTGTTGATATATGTATGTATATGTATTCGATCTAGTTACAGAAAAAATTATATTGTATTCAATTGATATGGTTGATTAAATAAATGTTATGTACGTTAAGAAACTTTATTTACTTTATATACTAATAAAGTATGTATAACAAAGTACTATAGATGCCTAATGACTATATTAAAAGTGTGATCTATATTACGGTAAAAATGCATTATATTAATTTTGTACCTTTAAGTGTATTTCACGATACAATGTGGTATGTATGTCTTTTGAGACATTAATTGGAATGTGGCAAAGTCTAACTTCCGACTTCAGGTGCCTTAGCATCAATCGCCACAACTGAAACCCTCTGCGGGGAGAAGGTGGTCGCCCAGAAGGCGGTTGTTTAGACCTTGCGGGGTCATTGGTTTAGTAGTCATTGACACCTTTTATAACGTGCTAGGTAGTGTAATTAGATGTCTTGGACTAGAAGTCCCTAAGGAGCCTTATATGTGAATGAACTTAGGTGGTTAGATTAACTACGAAATAAATATAAGTGATAAGTCTAAAAGCTAAAACGTTGTAATTCTTGGTGAGGCACATTTGTGATTCGCAGCATGGAATCATTTCTCATACGTAACGGACAATATTCGGGTTTTGGGAAATGTTCCACACGGAACCATCCGTGCCATATGAGGTGCTGAATATGTCCCGGTGCATACCCATCATTCGGGCATTGTGTCTTTGAATTACAATGTAACATAGATAATTGCTCGTGATGGTGCTAGCAGACCTAGCAGAGGGGAGTGTATTTTAATGCAACCTATGTGGTAAAGATTGTAGAATTTACTTGTTATGTATGATATGTTATATATTATGTGTAACCGTTTCTTCTACCCCTTGCTGAGTACGTAAGTACTTACACCTTTCTCTTTATTGTCCCCATCCCGAGAAGGTGGTTGTCAGGGTGATGATGATCTTGGTTTTGACAATGGTGTTAACGGACCTGATGTTTAGGCTCAAGAGTTACGATGACACAGACATTTATTTTATGCAATTTATTATTCGGTTTTTGAGTGATAGTCTTTAGTATGCTTTCAGTTTCAAATTTGGATGTAATAAGTTAACAACATTTATTTCGTTGTTTTGTCGTTTCAGTTTTCTTATACGTAGATTTTGGGACTGGTGATCCGTTGTTTGTCGTTTGACAATCTTTTCCGAGTTATCTTTAGTTTTAATTTATTCCGCTTTTACTCTGATTGATTGTTACGAGGCTTATGTATATATTACTTTTGACGATTTAAAAAGTTAATATATGCATGCCGGGCATTCTTTCCGGATAAGGACTCGGTATCTGGGACGGGGCGTCACAATACGCATGGTCTTCGTACACACATCCTGGCCCCAATTGGATTGCGGATACGGGGGCTACTCACCACCTCACTCATGACCATCGAAATCTCAACCTACCATCTGCACCTTATGCTGTGCCTGGAAAAGTACATGTAGGCGACGGTACAGGTTTATCTATTACTCATTACGGCTCTTCTTCTGTACATTCTCCCTCCCAGTCATTTTATTTATCTAATGTTCTTGTTACCCCATCTCTTACCCGCTACCTTTTATCTGTAAGTTTGCCTCTGAAAATTCCGTGTACTTTGAATTTCATGGAACCTACTTTATTGTAAAAGATTACTCGGGTCACATCCATCTTTTAAGGGATTTATAAAGGATGGACTCTATCACTTCTCCACTACGCTCCACCGACCCCTTGCTCCTGCTCAAGCTCTTGCCTCCTCCCTCACCTCCTCCACCACGTGGCATCAGCATCTCGGTCATTGCTCTTACTCCGTACTCCGTCAAGCCTTAAAAAGTCTTTCTACATTTACTCCTACTAAATCACCCTTTGATGTGTGTGCCCCGTGTCAAGTAGCTAAGAGTCACTGTTTTCCGTTATACACTTCTGATTTTACATCTATGGCTCCTTTGGACCTGATTTACTCTGATGTTTGGGGCCCCTGTTCTGAACCCTCAATTTACGGTTTCCGTTACTATGTCAGTTTTCTGGATGAGTGTACGAAATACTTATGGCTTTATCCCCAGAAAAATAAATCTGATGTTGAAACGATCTTTCCTGACTTTCTTGCTATGATTGAACTTCAGTTTAACACCAAACTAAAATCTATCCAAACGGGCTGGGGTTGTGAGTATCGTCGCGTTTCCACCATTCTTTCAACTCTTGGCATCCGGCATCGCCTTTCCGTTCCGCACACCCACGAACAAGTTGGTACCATTGAGCGCCGCCACCGTCAGATTGTTGAAGTCGACCTATATCTTATTTCCCAATCCAAGCTTGACTTTCCCTATTGGGAGGATGCCTTCATCACAACCACTTATATTATCAACTGTCTTCCCACAAAAGTCATCCTCCATGATAAGTCTCCCTTTGAAATGGTCCACCATCGGCCTCCTGACTATACTTTCCTTCGGGTCTTTGGGTGTGTATACTGGCCCTATCTCAGTCCCTACAACCACCATAAGATTGATTTCCACTCGAAAACTTGCATCTTTCTCGGATATAGTCCTTCCCACCATTCTTATAAATGCTTGGACCTTGCCTCTGGCCGTATCTACATTGCTCGCCACATGGTTTTCGACGAATCCATCTTCCCTTATACCCCTTCTCTTTCCAAACCCACCCTTGATAATATCAATTTCATGCTCCTTGTCTATCTGCCTGCACCTCCACCGATTCCTCCTTCTATAACGGCTCCCTCCAACCCGGCCTCACCCCCTCCGGCTCCCACATCCGCCTCTTCCCCAGAGACATTTCCTCCGGCCTCCCCGGACTCAGCCCCGAGCCCTCCTGCTCCCACTCACCCTATGGTAACTCGTACCAAGACCAACAATCTCAAACATGTATCCATGCCTGATTTTATCCGTTATCCACTATCTAAAGCTCTTGTTTCCTCTGGCACTTCCATGGATCCTACTTCCTACACCGAAGCTTTCCAAACACCTGAATTGGCGTAATGCTATGAGAGAGGAAATTTATGCGTTGTTGCGGAATCACACTTGGAACCTTGTTCCTCCGACTCCTTCTATGAATATTTTCCCTCAATAAATGGGTTTACAGGACTAGGCATCATACAGATGGTGTTTTGAGCGTCACAAGGCTCGCCTTGTGGCCAAGGGTTTTCATCAGGCTAAAGAGATTGATTTTACTGACACATTCAGTCCGGTTGTGAAACCGGTCACTATTTGTCTTCGTTTGTCTCTTTTCGTTTCACAAGGTTGGTCTCTTCGCCAAGTGGACAGTCAGAATGCTTTTCTCCATGGGCACTTATCTGAGCCCGTTTATATGCACCAGCCACAGGGATTTGTTCACCCTGATTATCCAAACTATATTTTCCGTCTTCGCCACAGTCTTTATGGCCTTCATCAGGCCCCTCGTGCTTGGTTCTCTTGCTTCACCGATGTATTGACTCGGTTTTGATTTGTCGGTGCCGAAGCCGACACCTCATTATACATTTATTCTCGTGATGGTGCTCGTGTTTATATACTGATTTATGTGGATGATATTATTATTACTGGCTCATCATCTTCACTTGTTGAGGGGGTTATCTCTTATCTTGGTCGGCACTTTCCGGTTAAGGACCTTGGTTCTCAATCCTACTTTCTTGGTATTGAGGTGCTCCCTACCTCTGATTGGCTATTCCTCACTCAATGCAAATATATCTTTCAGCTTCTCCAGCGTGCATCTCTGGAGAAGGCCAAGCCTTGTCAGACACCCATGTCAGCCTCCACTCAGCTTACACTTGATGATGGCCTTTTCAATGCCGATCCATCTTTTTACCGCACCATTGTTGGCGGTCTGGAGTATCTTAGCTTCACTCGGCCTTATATCGCCTTAGCGGTTTATAAAGTTAGAAAGTATATGCATTCTCCTACTGAAGCTCATTGGGTTGTTGTTAGACGAATTCTTCGGTATCTCAAGCACACTATCTCGGATGGTCTCTTCTTCTCCCGTCGGTCCCCTATTTCTCTCCGGGCTTATTCTGATTCTGATTGGGCTGCCGACAATGATAATCGTCATTCTGTTGGGGCATATTATGTCTTCCTTGGGGATAATATGATTAGTTGGCGCACTAAAAAATACTTGACGGTCTCCAAGAGAAGTACTGAGGCCGAATATAAGACTCTTTCACATACCACCATAGAAATTCAGTGGCTTTGCAGCCTCCTCCGTGATATGCAGGTTCCCTTGACTTCCCCGCCTACTCTTTGGTGTGATATTATTGGGGCCACCTACCTTGCTCACAATCCGGTGTTTCACGCCCGCACGAAACACATCGAGATCGACTTCCATCATGTTCACGAATTAGTTGCTGCCCGCAAACTCGACATCTCATTCATTACTTCGAAGGATCAACTAGCTGATCTTCTCGCCAAACCGTTGGCTCAGCCTCGTTTTACTAGCTTTAAGTCCAATCTCCGTGTTCAGCCACTTCCCATAGGATTGAGGGGGCGTGTCGATGATACTATTGAAACTAGATAAAATATAATTATTATGTATTTATTTAATTTTGACTTGTTTCCCAAGTACTGTACACCTATATATTTGTTTCACTACTTTTCAGCTGAATCAATGAAATACAATTGTTCTAAATTATGATATAGAATTACTTCTCTTTTGACTTTTGTATAACTATATACTTTTGCTCGGATGTAACTCTTGTATGTAGTTAAATGGATCTTCTCAATATCAATGTAGATCCCCTTAATTGGATGAATTTCTTCAATAGTATATTGTACAGAATCCACAATCAAACACACGATCATTGTGGTAAGAAAAATAGGAAGAATAAATTATGTGGTATCTCTCTCTCACTCTCTCTCTCTATATATATATATATATATATATATATATATATATATATATATATAGAGAGTGAGAGAGAGATACCACATAATTTATTCTTCCTATTTTTCTTACTAAAAATATATATATATATATATATATATATATATATATATATATATATATATATATATATATATATATATATATATATATATAAGACTTTTTTAAACTGCAACCAGTGGGACAACCTCAAACTTCATAGCTCCGTTGTTACTATGCAAAATAATGAGGTTTCCTTTTATGGAGCACGAATTCAAACCCGTCTCCTCCTCCTTGATTTACATCTGCTATCTTCTTTACACAACTCAGTTCACACATGACAAAGCTGTCGCAGTCTTTCAGCAGATATACACTGTGTGGAAACGTCGTTGCATTCATGCAGAGGGTCGTATTTAAACACTGCAAAAATTGTTGAACGCTGAAAATGATCAAACTGATTTATGATTTGGAATATATAATAACTAGTAGGAAACCCGTGCATTGCACGGGAAGGTGTAAAATGGAAATGAAAATGAGTATTAAAATTTCATGAATGTATATGTTCAATCAAAATGTTGTTTCATCATGATTTTTGATGAGAAATTATAGATATGCTAATGTAAAAACACGTTTCTATCTAACAACATTGAAGCCTCATTTAATCAACTCCACAGGAGGCATAAATCACATGTATGAACACTATAAAAGAGACAAACATATTGTCACTTTCCTTCCAGCCTTTACAAAGAAAGACAAACCTCTTCAGATGCTTCTTACATCATATGCATGGTGGTAATAAAATCATACACAATTGCATGGGGATAATATACATGAATCTTTTTGTTATTATAATAAAAAAAATTACACACATGAAACATAGTAATAACTGCCAAAATCATCAATAGAAATATTGAGACATCATGTGTGGCAAAAATATCCCTATATGTGTAGCTGTTGAAGTTGTATTAATCAACCCACTATTTGTATTTGAAAATGAAATTTGCACTACACATTTATGCGCAACATATACCACTAATTGTGATCTCACCATTAATAAAGTGTCGGCCACATGAATTGGTTTAGATCCACCATAATCAATGGTGCGATCATGGTAGTGACACATGTTATACACAATGTGTTGTGTATACACTACATATTTGTATTTCGACATCACATGCCCCATGTTGTCTTGCATCGCTACTTTTTCAATCAACAGTCGCCCTCTCTTTCCAAATTTGGATCATATGCTAGGAAACAAAATGATTTGTTCAAACCCACCATTAGATTGAGCACGGCTTAAAAAAAGTTGTCGGAAGTTGAAAAAATCAGAACGGTATATGACATAAGGTTTTAGATTCGTCGGAAATGTGAAAACATAGGCAAACTCACTCCGCATGGGACCATACGTGATCATTACAATACCCGCAAATCTAAGCTACAAAAGGTAAAGAACAAAGCAACGCAAATGAACACTTTTGAGCAAAATAAATCAGAGAAACAAACCTCGTCGGTCGATCTTTTCTCTACCGGCTTCATATCTCTGGTGGTTTAATCCCTCTTGATGTCATTTTGATTGGCTTGGGTAGCATTATAAATCCTTTGAAAAGAAAATAAAAAAGTTGTAAAAACCGAATGTTAGTTGAAATTTCGAAACCGTGAAAAATGGTCACCTAAAGTTGTACGGAGAAAATAGTCACGTTAAGAACGGCGGAGAAAATACTTGGAATGGTCAATGTCTGACGACTTATCTTCTTATATCCTGTTACAGTTGCTTCTCCAAGGATCTTTCTGGACCGCTTTGATGGCATTAAAGTTCAAACAATCAAATCCCCAACCTATACAACAATTTATTAGCACTACATCCATTTCTTTCTTTTAATTAAATAGAATGAAGATCAGTAATGAGAATCCAAGTAACAAATAATAATGATTGGAACTAAATTAAAATGGGATAATGAAAAGGTAAAATTACCGTGAAATGTAAACTCGAGTAAAGAGTCGGAAACGCCGGTACCTTGTAAATGCAGACGGAGAAATTGCAAACTTTATTCATCATGAAAAAGATAAATTCTGATTGATGAACCTACAAAAGTGAGACAAAACTAAAACCAACAAACAACTAATTAAACAACACCAGTAAGACAATAAACCTCTTCACTTGTTCACTCCAAACAGAAAAAGTGAGCAATTGTTTTTAATCTAAAGATTTCCGGTCAAAAACGATCTTTAATGAAAGCGTACACTTTCATCTCGCACCCCTGCTCATGAGATCAAACAAAACAAATGTAGATAATCAAGAATGATGAAAATGCCACAAAAATAACCTGAAGTAGATGAACACACCCAAAAAAAAGTAGATGAACACACCCAAAAAAAAAATTATAAAAAATAAATTCTAACCTGAAGTGAAAATGTTAAAATAAAAGCACACATATAGGCATAAAGCACCATACACGTATTATCATCCTTGGTGCCATGTAGCTAGGTATATCCATTCTCATTGACATTTTTTGTATTTGAATTTCTGGATTGCTTGTACCACCATAGTAAAAAAATTGGGGAAAAATTATATGTATTGAATGTAGAGAACCCATTTAGTGTGTAAAAAATAAAATTGAAATTCCGAAAATACGGTTACGTTTCAGTTCTACATGAACAAAATTAAACCATAACAAAAAAAAGGTTTAAATTGAAGGGCAACTTACCTTCTAGAAGCAGACGAATCATGGAGAAATAAAAAATTGAAGAATAAGAATCATGAAGTTGATAACAGATTTTCAAGAGTGAAAATAATATACCTTTAGACCTGGTCAGTGTCACTTGAACGGCATCGGTGAGCCTAAACACCTCTAAGCATTAGAGCTCGAGCATCCACTCCAAATTTCATTTCCTTGGTAGCATAGTTGCTTTGCTCTCACTAACCTTCCGTTAAGTTGCACCAATGAAATGAACAAATAATTCCACCGGTGAAAAAAAAACAACTTGCAACAAACCACAAAGACACACGCATACATTATAAGCATCACCAACTTGAAGCACTTAAGTACATTGAAATAACTTATTAGAAAAACATATTGAGAGAATCCGAAAACGAAAACAAAAAGATAGAGAAAGACCACAAAAATGCACCAAATCTTTGAGGCAGCACATAACCCATCACAAAGAACATTGTATGGAAACCAAGAAAGATGAAGGATTACAAAAATTGAACGAATCAGTTTTTTTTTTTTTTTTTTCAAAGAGAAAATAAAATTATAGAAATCAAACCAAAACAGGTCTGCATAAATCACAATATGAAGTTTAAAGTCGATAGTTTCTAAGAGAGTTTGAGAGTGCAGAATGCAGAGAGCCATCAAGGCAGGCTTCATCTCTAACCATTAGTGAGAAGATGTCAGACCTACATGATTAGTTTTCTTCAAAAAAATAGATATGTCACACTATTGTTAAATGAAATTTGGAACATGAAAAGTTGTAGGAAAGAAGATAGAACCTTGAGCATTATTTTGTGACGCTTAAAAACTCACCAGTGCACGACCTTCTAAAGAAATTTGGACAAATTCAATTCAAATAAATTTTAAAACAACCACACGATAAATTTGGACAAATTCAGTTTAAATAAATTTTAAAACAACTGCACAATAATACCTTATTCTTTGAATTAGACTTATTTTGAGAGCATGAGCTGGTCAATCAGAATATGCAGAGCAGACATTTGATTATTATCTGAAAGGCCAGATGAGATTAAAACAATCAAGATTTGACAAAATATACATAAAAATTTTAAAATACAAAAAAATTGAGTGTGACTGTGTTACAAAAGTGCGTAGAAGGGAATGATCCTGAGAGATGCTAAAGGCTTAATGAAAAAGCGACTTCTTGCTTTTTAGGACCGGTCGTTTAGTTGAATTTGCCGAGTTGAAAGCGATAGAATTCGGACTCATTGAGGCACAAAAGTTCTTCTCCGTGATGTTATGGTGGAATCCGATGCTCGGAATTGTGTGGCAAGAATAAATTATCCAGATGAAGACCTATCCGACCTTGACAAATTGGCATCCAACATCAAATCCCTTGGGAAGAATTTTGACTCTTGTGTTTTCAATCATGTAGTTAGGTCAGGAAATCAGCCGGCTCACATTCTCGTTGAATTAGGGATTTGTAGAGTGGGGTGAGATTGCCATGACAATGCTTCCATCAACGGCGACGCTGATGCTCTTTCCGATTTTGCAACCCTTTAACGCCGATGCCATTGCAAAACCCAAAAAAAATCAACTGGAAAATATGATTTTAGACCAATGAATGGATGGTAGAGATTTTATTGAAAGAAATAGAATATGGGTAAACTATTAGTTAATGGCTAAACTCCATAGTTTCACGATGTGGGGGTTGCAAAAGGGAAAATTTTATCAGAGAGGTGGGAGTGGAGATCGGAGACGTGGGAGAGGGGAAGTTCCCGTGGGAGAGAACTTAGTGGGGGTGGGGTGCGGTTGTAGAGAGAAAATATTTTTTAAATATTTTTTATTTTCTTGTCGGTATGGGTCGGGTCAATTGGCCTATTGCGGGTCAATTGACGGTTATTTCCTTGAAAATATAATATAAGATTATACACCACAACGTTATGTAACTCATGGATTAGCATTTGGTGTGTGTTACTCAGAAAACTACGTCAGTTAAATATGAACTGTGGAAATACATATTAGTGAACTTTTTTAGATAATAACTTTATTTTTGAGGTATATATTACTATCCATTGATTGATACTTTCTCATTTATATTCAACCAATGTAGTTGAAAACAATATGTGATATAATTTAGGGTTTATTGTCAAAAATGACAATTTGAACATAGAAATATGCAAAGGATAGTGAATAAATTTTTTTGTCTAAAGAGGACATATTGTTATTCCATTGTGATTTATATTTTTACTATATTCAACTACAAAAACGAATATATCTTTTGATATGATTATCGAATGATGGTAATTCTTTCATCATATTTTTCCTCTTCACCTCCTATTTATTTAGACATCTCATTTGATATTTTTCAACATTATTTTCGAGGCCATTTATGTAAAAAAAACACATAAACAGTGGAATAAAGAAACATTGGATTTGAGGTCAGTTCCACTGTAGCAAACAGTGGATTTTGGTTTATGAACACTAGATTTGTCCTTATCACCCAATATACATTTCCATTGTCCTGATTTTTATTTTTCGCTTCTTTTTTTTGTCCTTTTAAACCACTCCCCCTAATTTAGCTGGACTAGAATATGTTTTAACGGGAATTAGGGAGAAGGAAGGAAAAATCCTATATTAAGTAACATGAGATGTTTTCAAAAATTTTGTATAAAGAATAAACTTATTCAAAAAAATGTTGTGTTTTCATAAGTGACGCATTTCCTAAATTTTCTATATTTTCTAAGACATTATTAACTGTCTATTTCTCATTTACCTATACTGTCCGAGAAATTAAGAATAAACATTGATTATATCATTGATTTTACTGTCAAAAGTCGAAACATTAGCTTACGTTATTGTTTTTGAAGCATACCACACGAAATGGAAGAAAGAAATACTTAAAGTGTCACCAAGATGGTAAGGGCCATTGTTGAGAGCCTGGCGGTGTAGTTGAAAGTTGAAACCGAAGTGCCAGCCCTTTGAACCTCCAAGTATGATTTTTCTTGTGTGGGTGGAACTGTGGCGCTTATTAATTAGAGGGCCCGTGATAATTCCAGTTTATGAGGTTGTTCATGTTACCGATCGCCATGCCAAACATGGTAACCAACACAAGCAAAACCATTGTTTTAGCCCCAACAATTGCTGTTGCCATTGCTGCTTGAGAATAGACAATGCTGGTCATGTTGAAGTATTATGTCCAGAATGCAAATCTGAACTCAAGTCTTGAAGACAGACAACAACAACAAAGTAGCAACAGCAACAGCAAGTTCACTGTGGCATAAGGTCGAGCACCTTTGCCAACAAACAGTTACATACTCAGCTGATCCATTGAGACGGTTGTAACTGAATTCGGTTACAACCACAGCTTCTATTCCACTATTTAAACACCTAATTTAATGCTTGTAAACTTATATTAGAGAAATACATTCCAAATTATCATAATGAAGTTTTTCCCGCTTAAGCCTTAGTTTGAAATTCTGTATTCTTCTTTTCCTTCATCTTGAAGAATTGTTTCGTTTACTGGTCTATGATCAAGAATTGATCAAATTCATCATTGTATCGGAGCTTAATACAATTCTTTCTTGATTCTTCCGCTTCAGTTTTCATATTGATCTGTAGATTCAGACTTCTTCTTTCTTGATCCACTTGCTTTCTGGTTTTTCTTCAACATGAATAATCAAGTCCAGGTTCATGTTATTCCTCCAGATCTTATTCTTCATACCAGTGAAAGTCCTGTTTTCATTCTGGTGCAGCCTATTCTTGATGAGACAAATTATCATAGCTGGAAGATAGCTGTGTTGAATGCTTTATCTTCCAAGAACAAGACAGGCTTCATTGATGGAACCGTGGTCAAACCTGCAGTTTAACATTCCAATTATAAGCTATGGCATCAGAATAACAGTATGGTTAAGGCATGGCTTGCAAATTCAGTCTCTAAACACATTGCACAAAGTGTCATGTGTTATCCTACGGCCAAGGACACATGGGATGATCTTGAAGATAGGTATGGAGGGGGTGATGCTCATAGATTGTCAGATCTAGTAGATGAGATTCAAGCTATGAAACAAAGAGATTCTTCTGACACAGAGTATTTTGCAAAGCCAAGATTCTATGGGATCAACTTCTAGTACTTACTCCTCTTCCCACTTGTCATTGTGGCCAAGAATGGTACAGGGAGCACAATGAAAGAAATCATGTAATTCAGTTTTTGAAAGGTCTCAATGGCAGTTTTCAACTATGAAGTCATAGGCCCTAATGATGTCTCCCTTTCCTACTGTTAAGAATGTGTTTTCCATGGCCCTCAAACAAGAAAGACAGTAGCTCTATTCTTCAGGGCATATTTTTGTGGGTTCTTCTAGTAATCTTAGTGATAATCTTGTCAATAATGTGGAGAAATCGTCTATTTTGGCAAATTCTCGTGGTCAATGGCAAAATACTTCTAACGATTTCGAAAGAGTTACAACAATGGCAAGTAGAAGCCCCAATGTACACATTGTGGGATGGCTAGCCATATTGTGGATAGATGCTATAAGAAGCATGGTCAGTCCTCCTAATTTTCGAGAGAGAGGATGAGGCGGTGTCTTTGCTAATAGTGTATCTACAGATGATAGTTCTTGGGAAGATCCACACCTCAATCTCAATCTTCTTCCACTGATTTGAAGGCTCAAGTCACACAAGAGCAAATGATCAACAGATTCTCAAAATACTCAAGGCCGAACCTGGCTCATAGTGGTTTAGATGTTTGGTCACTCTGAATTCTCTGCTTCTTCCTTCTACACATTTTGGTAGCACAGTTCATGCTTGTCTAAGAACACTAGTTGTTATGAATGGATTGTGGACTCAAAGCACTCGATCATGTTATCTTTGATTAGGCTTTGTTACCTAATTGTAAGCAAGTTGAAAATATGTTTGTGACTCATAAATGGTAAAGGCACAAACATCACACATATTGGCCAAGTCAAGGTGAACCAAGATGTAGTCTTGGGTGGTGGTGTACTTTGTGTTCCGTAATTTACTTTCAACTGATGTCTATAAGTAAGTTGATTAGATCAAGGGGTTTTAATGTGAAATTTTATATGGATTGTTGTGTCATATAGGATCTACTCACACTCAAGAAGATTGGTTCAGCTGAATTGATCAAAGGTTTATACATATTGAAAGCTGATAGATCTTGTTATAACTTTTCTGTCAATCATGTTCAATCTGTTGCTTCTTCTGATATGCTTTGGCACTTTAGGATGGGACATCCTTCAGACCAAAGTCTCAAAATCATTAAACAAGATCATGATTCAGTTTATTTGCCTGAAGGTCTTGTCTGTGATGTTTGTCCACTTGCCAAACAACAGAGACTTAGTTTTCCCATCACCATTCTTACGTGTCTAAATCTTTGTTTGAGTTAGTTCACATGGACATACTGGGTCTATATAGAATAGTTGGTGTTCATGGTCACAAATATTGTCTCACTATGGTTGATGACTTCAGTGAGATATTGTTGGATTTTCATGTTAAAAACAAAAGGAGAAGTAAGAGGTTTGGTGCAACAATGTTGTAATATGATACAGACACAATTTTATACTAGTGTAAAAATTTTGAGAACAGACAATGGTTTGGAATTTGTTTTGTCTGATTTTATGCTGCTAAAGGAATCCAACATCAAACTTCTGTCATTAAGACTCCACAACAAAATGGTGCGGTTGAAAGGAAGCATCAACACATACTTAATGTTGCTAGAAGTTTGAGATTCTAGCCCAATTCACCTTTGATTTATTGGTCCTATTTTGTTATTCATACAGATAATTTGATTGATATTACCCCTACTCCTTTGTTGAATAATAAGACTCCTCATGAATTGATGTATGGCTGCAAACCTAACTATGATTCTATTAAAGTGTTTTCTTGCATAACTTTTGCATACAATCTTCATCATGACAACAATAAATTTGCACCAAGAGGCATTAAGAGTGTTTACCTTGGACATGTCCCTAATGTTAAGGGGTACTATTTACTTAATTTGCATACTAAACAAATTTTTGTAGCTAGAGATGTGGTCTTTCATTAATCCTTGTTTCCTTACAAGGAGCAGTGTATTGCACAAGGTGATGTCTCTAATCTATCTTTACCAGTTTCAATTGATCAACATGTACCTTGGCATGATACGATAGTCCAGTTACTGCCTCTCATTCTCAGCTGGTAGTCCTGAACATCCACAAATAAGTGATGAGATCCAGTCTGAGTCGGACCATAATAATGAAGAGTTGATTCAACCAGATCTCATACATAATGTGGAATACATTGAGGAATTACACAATCTAGTAGATAATGATTCGAATGACACTAGAATGTCTACTAGGAATAGAGGCGGTACCTTCATAACTGAAAGATTATTTGTGCAATAATGTTCAGTGCAAAAAGTCCCCTCACACATTAGACAAAGTAGACTCTCTACAACACTTGTCTAAATCTTATGAGTGTTATGTACTAAATTCTCAAGTCTTAACAGAACCAAAGAATTATAATGAAGTCAGCATAACATGAAGAATGGAGAAAAGCTATGACAAATGAGATCAATGCACATCAACAAACCAAAACATTGGAAGTGGTTCCCTTCCTCATGACAAACTTCCAATAGGTTGTAAATGGGTTTATTAAATCAAAATAAACTCAGATGGATCCATTGAAAGGTTCAAGGCAAGACTAGTAGCCATGTGCTACACACAGTAGCTAGGTTTGGATTACCTACACACTTTTTCTCCTGTAGCCAAAATCACCACTGTTAGAACTCTTTTAGCTGTTTCAGTAGCTAAAAATTGGAACCTTTACCAATTAGATGTCAACAACGATTTCTTGCATGAAGACTTGGATGACGAGGTGTATATGGAAGTACCATAGGATTCCTAATCCAAGAATGGCGTACAGATTAAGAAAGTCCATGTATGGTTTAAAATAGACATGTTGACAGTGGAACATCAAGTTATCCCAAGCCTTTATTGAGAGGGGGTTTGTCCAATCAAAACAAGATTATAGCATGTTCACTCAAGGTTCGCACAACAAATTTGTGGCACTTTTGGTATATGTAAATTTGGTTACCATCTAGATATGGATGAGATAAAGAGTCTGAAAGAGTATTTGAATGGCAAGTTTGGTATTAATGATCTGGGAGATCTTAAGTACTTCCTAGGATTGGAAGTAGCAAGATCAAACATGGGTATAGTTCTCTCACAAAGGAAATATCGCTTTGAATTGATGGAGGAATATGGTTTTTCCAATCGCAAACCAAGAAAACTCCTATGGATACTACAATCAAGTTACACACCAAAGATTCCTCACCATTAAGTTCAAACAACTATTACAGAAGCCTTGTAGGAAAGCTTCTACATTTAGGAATAACAAGGCCATACATAACTTTTGCTACACAGCAACTTAGTCAATTTTTGAATAAACATACAGAGTTACAACAGCAGGCAGCTCACAAACTGCTCAAGTATTTGAAGAAATTACCAAGGAAAGGCTTTTTCTTTCATGCATAAGACAACCTAGAACTAAAGTGCTATGTGGATGCAGACTGGGCAGGTTGCAATGATACAAGAAGATCTGTTACAGGTTTTTCAGTGTTTTTGGATGATTCTCTCATTAGTTGGAGATCCAAGAAGCAAACCACAGCTTCTAGAAGCTCTTCAGAGTCAGAATATAGATCTATGGCAGTGGCCTCTTGTGAATTACAATGGCTCACATATTTACTAGCTGAATTTGACATCAAACAGAAGAGACCTATCCCACTGTTTTGTGACAGCAAAAGAGCATTATACATAGTGGAAAATCCTGTATTTCATGAAAGGACCAAGCATATAGATATAGATTGCCATGTTGTGAGGGACAAATATCAACAAGGGCTCTTAAAACCACTGCCAGTCACATCAGAAATGCAGCTTGCAGATTTATTTTCAAAACCCTTGGATGTAACAAGGTTTCAAACCCTACTTAGTTCCTATCCCTTAATCAACATATACAAGCCTTAAAGGTCAGATTTGAGAGGCGGTGTTGAAGTATTAAGTTCAGAATGCAAATCTAAACTCAAGACTTGAAGACAGACAACATCAGCAAAGTAACAACCACAACTTCATGTTCACTATGGCATAAGGTCATCCACCTTGCCAACAAACAGCTTACATACTCAGCTGATCCATTGAGACGGTAGTAATCGAATTCAGCTTACAACCATAGCTCCTATTCTACTATTTAAACACCTAATTTATTTCTTGTAAACTTAGAGTAGAGAAATACATTCCATATTATCATAATGAAATTTTTCCTGCTTAAGCTTTAGTTTGAAATTCTGTATTCTTCTTTTCCTTCATCATGAAGAATTGTTTCGTTTACTGGTCTATGATCAAGAATTGATCAAATTCATCAGGTCAACTTTCAAATTTCATAATAAGAATAATTAGTTGTAAATGCTCCCAAAAAATAATAATAATTACTAGAACTCGTGGAGTAATACATATATCATATATGTATTTAAGGCTAGGCTCAACAATATTCGATCATGTGTGGCAAGAAATGAGCTAAATGACTACTACCTCTGTACCAAAATATAAGTCATAAATCCTATGAGTTTTCACACAAATTAAAGGAGTTGTTGAATGTTATTAATTTAAAGGTTAATGCTAAAATACTCATTGACTATCATTAATGCAATAGTTCTTAAATAATGAAACGTTGTTTCATAATATATTATGTAGCATGATTTATATTGTGAGACAAATCAAAAAGTGTAGGATGACTTATATTTTGTAACAGAGGTAGTACTAATTCGATTGGAAGCCCGGTTTGTTTGACTAGTATGATCGTAGAGAAATTTTAGATGGAGTATTGCAAGAATAATAAGAAGGTTCATTGGCATATTCCACTGGTTTTATTTGTGACAATGTCGATTTCATCTAGCATTAATCTAGGCCTTATTTCCTTGTGACAATGAATCAAGATCCAAGAAATATGGAAAGTGTATGATCGATGGGGTGGTTTGATTGTGTTTAGACTGAGCCTGGAATAGTGTTTATCCCAAGTTGCCTACGTATCCTGTAATATTTCAGGAATCAAGTCTCTTCGTAATTCTTGGGATCGTTTATATGGAGAGACTTATGCCCTAGGCATGCCTGTACCATGTCCTTCAAGGACTGCATTTCGTATTGACCAAGGATTATCTTGTGCCAATCCCTATTATTTAGAAGATAAATATGGGTAGTTTAAATATAGTATCATAGTCTTAATGACTTAAGATTCTTTCCATGATTATCTTCATAATAGGCAAGTGTGTGCCAAGTAAAAGGGGTAGCTCAGATCGGCCTATGCCGAGCCTCCAAGGCCATTGTGGCCGAACGGTGCAGACCCAGCTCCGTTGAGCCCTGACCGACCTATGTTGGACCGAGGAGGGAGGCGACCGATCCCTACTTAAGGTGCTGGTCTCCTTTAGGCTTCAATGTAGGGCTCATGGCCCTTACAATTGTGCTTTCTCTATCTGCATTTATTACTAGGTTAATGTGGGGGTGACATGTGGCTAAGTGCTAGGGCAACCTCCATCATAAGCCCCCAAGACCAAACTGAGTTCTGGAAGTTGGTTTAGATCTGGCTAAGATGTAGCTCGGCTCATTTGTCTAGACTTGTAGAATATTTTACGACGTACACTGCTAGTTGGCAGAGCAAGTTATGACAATGTCATAACTGTCTCGGGATTCGATGTGTTGCTACCCACTTGTATGAAGTGGGACGTTTTTTGAAGAACGTGCTTGAGGGTTATAACCCCCGTCATATCGACGCCTTTAATATCGCTTTGCAATTAAATCAAAAGAGTGAAGTCATCTCGCCGACTGCATTTCTTTCTCATCTCCGACCTTTTGCAAGTAAGTCATCCACTTTTTCCCATGTACACTTTATTGTGTTCGATTTTCCCTTTCTGCAAACGAATTGTGTGTTCCACCGTAACCCTAGAGGCTTTAATGGCCACCGTAGGTAGTGAAGGCGTCAAATCTATCATATGTTAGGAAGAGTTGGATGACATTTGTAGTGCATATGAGATAGATGTAGAGAGGTATGCTCTTAAGGCTCCCCTCCGACCCCTACAACTTTGCACATCAGCCACCAGAGGATATTGCACCGTTCACAGAGAGCATTTCAAAGTTGGTCTTAGGCTTCCCATCTGTCTGGCATACATAGCTGTGCTTCATTTTTATGGGCTAGGGAATGGGGTTAGGTGTGTGATAGGGTTTGCAATTTGGTGCCGGCTGCTCGGCATTAAATTCTCAGTATGGCTATTTAGGTATTTTTACAAACACAAGAGAATGAAGGACCATCCTGGACGATAGTACTTCTCTCGTCGAACTGCTTCTCTAAAGGATGTCCCTATTATCACCAAAGGAAAATCTTACAACAAACAGTGGAAGGAGAGGTTCTTCTTCATCCGTCACGAAGATAAATCTTAGTTGAGTTACTAGAATCCGGAGAAGCTTCCCAAGGACGTCTGTCCTACAGTAAGTGAGGAATTACTGGGAGGCATCCAAGAATCAGGTTTCTCAGTGGAGGTCATAGACTTTTTTACCGAGCTGATCACCACTGCTATTTTTCTTTTTATGCGCTTACTTCATAGTTGTGTTTTCTTTTGGTTAATTGTGCCTTGATTGTTTGCAGTGGATGATTTTGCAACTCTATTGGCCGGTGCTGGTGACGAAGAGGCTGAGGACATTCAGCCGGAACCGAGCCAAGAGACTGAATGAACTATAAGTGCAGATCCAACTTTGGACCCCAGTCTGATGCGGCCGGAGTCCAATCTTCAGTTGTCCTTACTAATGATGTGGCCATTCCACCTACCTCTCATTCATGTCTAGAAGAGGTTGATCCGACTGTCCTGGGTAGCCTTGGTCTAGAGGGAGAAGAAGAAGGCCTTCAACTTCAATGTAATGGCCGAATCGGAATGACCCCTACGGAAGGGCGATCAGGAAAGATAAGTAGATCTGCTGCTTTCCCCAATGAGACTCAAGACCAGTCTTATGTAAAAGAAGATGTTGCAATTGAATAGCAGCGCATCGTTGAGATGACTGATGGCGAGATGGCCGCTGCTGGCTTTGGCGCCATGGAATATGTAAGTTTGTGTCCTCTTTTTGAGTTTGGAATCTTGTCTTGCTAGCATCTTTATTCCGATCACTTTTTCCTTATGATGTAGGGAACCTGGTCGGCATGGAAGCTTTCCAATGACTAGCTAACTATGCGGCCAAGACAGGAAGCTTAGGGAAGAAGATCACCAATCTTCGTGCAGACCGGGAAAGGCTCAAGGGCTCCATTGGGTCCAAAAGAAAGAGAACACCACCCTCGCAGGACAACTTCAAGCTCAAAAGGAAGAGTCAAGGAGGGGCGTAAAAGTATGTCCGCCAATCTATAAGTCGCTATGTATAAGCACTCGAGAGAGATGACCGAACCGAGCAGTTCCTAACCAACAAACTCCGTGTGGAGAAGAAGGATCTGTAAGCATCTATTCCAAGTCAGATTGCTAATGACATCCATGAGTACAAGGCCTCTTCTGAGTTTGCTCGGGCCTTGACGCTGCTACTTACCCCGGTGCTTAATAATATGAACGCTTTGGGGGTCGATGAGGCCAAAAGTCAGTTTACTGACTTGGCCATAGATAACCTGACCAACCATGCTTTTACAAGCATGGCATGAGTGCGGTCTATGACAACCTTCTTAAGGACTTCAAGGCGGAAGTGAACATTGTGTCCGAACGTAGTCATTCTTCAGCTCATCGTCGAGCAGCTACTGAGCCTTCTACATCAGCTACTCTTGTTTCTTCTGAACAATAGAATCTAGCTCCCGATTCTTAGATCTAGTAGCTTTTATTTATTTTTGTTTTGAAAAATCTCTTCAAATTGTAATATGCACAACTATGTATGCAAACTTTGCTAAGCTTCTTAATTTGCACAACTATGTATGCAAACTTTGATAATCTTCTTTATATCTTGCCTTAATCGTACTCCAATATTTACTTAAAATACTTAGTGATGTGATGGGGTATCCTGTCCCTTAGCATGTCATGCATTACCTTATAATTTTTGGATGGAATGCTTGTGTGTTTATTGGTGTGTGAGTGTGCTTTGCTCGGATTGGTTCGGTGCATACTAGGTGCTGAGTCCGATCTGCGTACCTCGGTTTGCCTGCTTTGTATACTTAAAGATTTTTGATGAGTTCGTCCTGCAAATCTCAGTTAATCTGTGTCACACGTTTAGCGAATTTAGACTGTGTTTGACCCGTAGATCGCAGTTAGTTTGACCGGAATACTTAGCGAATTATGACTGAGACCGAACTGTAGATCTCAGCTAGTCTGCCCTGTAGACTTAATGGATTTAGGCTTAGTTCGACCTGTGAAGGTCAGCCTGTTTGTTCCTGCCGATTGTAGGCCGAGTCCAACCTACGGAACTCAGTTAGTCTGTCCTGCTGACTTTGATGTTTTTTGACTGAGTCCAACCTGTAGAACCCAGGGTTGAGTCTGACCTGTAGAGCTCAACACTTAAGCGATTGCTGAGTTCGTCCAGTGAAGCACAACTTGTCTATCCTGCAGGCTTGGTGAGTTTTGCTGTGTCCGACCTACAGATCTCAGTTCTCAGTCCTGCTGACTTAACGAGTTTGTCCTTTTCAAACATGCCGAGTCTGACCAGTCTTAGGTTTGAGTCGGCCTGTAGAGTTTCAACACTTAAACGTATTTCTAAGTTCATCCTGCGTAGCCTAGTTTGTCTATCTTGTAGACCGGCGAACTTAGACTGAGTCCGACCTATAGAGCTCAGGGTTGAGTCCGACCTGCAGAGCTCAATGCTTAAATGTATGTTTGAGTTCGTCCAACAATGCTCAACTCATCTGTCCTACAGACTTTAATGTTTATTTTTAATACTTATATGCATACACGTTTGTTCCTGCAAACATAATTAGTGCCACTTACAAAAATTGAAAGTTGACACGTGATTGAAATAACGGTACAACTACAAAAACATAGTACCAAAAGTTCAAAAATGAAGGGACAGTTCAAATAAATCATAAATGTTTGGAACCTATCCTAGATGAATTACTCAGCTTTATTCGAGATTCGTCCTCTTTTCCAAGTTTCTTAGTTCAGCTCCACACCCTTCCTTTTAATCGTATCCGCATAGCAACTCCTAGGTACTTCCTTATCTCCTTTGATCTCCACCAAGCCTTCTGTGGTGAGGAATTTCAAACTAATATGAGCTGGGGAAATCACTGCTCGGAGCTCGATCAATGCCGGCCTTCCGATAATGATGTTATATGCTAAGGGGGCTTTGAAAACAATGTAGTTCACCATGAGTTTATTGGTTCTGGGCTTTAGGACAAATATTTTTTGTGAGCCTAATCATCCCCGTGGGATGAACTGGAGGCCCAGTGAACCCAAACTGTGGTGTAGAAATAGGTATCAGTTCGGCATCCTTCCACTGCATTAATTGAAAGACTAAATAGTAAAGAATACTAACGCTTTCGGTGTCAATACAAATCCTCTTCACCAAATTTTTGTCCACTACTGCTTTGAATGACTAGGCCTTCATTTTTTATTACTGTGGAAGTGGGTCCTTTGGACCGTAGGTCATTTCCCCAATTTTGTTGGTCCCGAGTTTTGTAGTTTGAGATAATGACCGATAAGGGTTGGCGTAATCACAAGTTTCTTTCATTTATAGTCTTTGGTGATTATGTCCGAGTCGATCCACCATTCTCTCAAGTGCTTCCTTCCTCAAATTGAGCATTTTTTCGTAAAAAGAGATTTGGTTTTCATGAGAAAGGTCATCAACCCTAGATTTTCGCATCCATCTCGCCAATCGCTTTGCCTAAGCATCATTGTTGTAAAATCCAAATAGAATCAAGTTTTAAGAGTGACCTAGTGGCTATTGTCTTCTCATATTGCTTTGCAGACAAAAGGGTTGAAGAAGATGAGGTCATTGCAGAATTTTTTTAGAGTAAAAAGTATGAAATTTCTGGAAAATAAGAGTTTGAATGTAATGAGAGCGTAAGGAATTTTGTGAAAAAGGTGAACGGTTTTTTATATAGTTGAAAATATTGGGTGTGAACATAGATGGATATGAAAGGATTTAGTGGAGTAAATGTGTGATGTTGTTTAGATAAATAACAGTTATTGGGGTTATTGGGATAGTGGGGGAGAATATCAAGGTATATAATGATGAATCCCGAAAATCAAGGCGTTGCTGTCTCTTCTAATTTTAACCTCCATTTTTTTTATCCTCATGTCTGATTATATCTAATATCCACGCGTGTAATCTTCTTAATAAATACTCCATAATGTTTTATTTTCCACATGTGTAAATGATTTAATCAATTCACAATTTCCTTAGCTGATTACTCCACTAATTGTGTTGAGTAGTTGAGTGACTTGGATTGTCACTCAGTTGGTCAGTGTCTGAGCTGATGCTTGTTTAATGAGCAGCTTCATCAAAACAACTGTCCTAACATCTAGTTAAGGGGATTTCGCTGGTACTTGTGATTAACTTGGCAAGTGAGATCACCCGAAATGGCAAAGGTTCAGTCAGCTTGTGAAGTCACTCAGCTGGCTACTTCAGTTAGCTGCTCCAAATAACTTAGTCAATTTCAATCATTCACAACTCAGTTCTTAATTTGCAAAACCTTTCATGACTGAGTGGCTCTGTGAATATATCATATTTGATCTTCAGTGGATATATACTTTCGGATTACATCTCTTTTTTCCACTTGATCTCTGATGAAATGATGTCTCACATCAATATGTTTTGTTATCGAATGAAGCACTGGATTTTATGTGATTTAGATTTCACTTGTGTTATCACACATGATTAGAATTGTCTTCTCCTCTATTCCATAGTCTCTTACCTGATGTCTTATCAAAAGTACTTGTGCACAACAGCTACCAGCTGCTATGTATTCTGCTTCAGCTGTTAAAGTAGTTATAGAATTCTGCTTTTTGCAAAACCAAGATACTAGTCCGCTACCTAGTATCTGACAAGTTCCTGAAGTGCTTTTTCTATCCACTTTACATCTAGCATAATCTAAGTCAGAATATGATATCAACTTGAATCCATTATCTTTTGGATAACAAATCCCAACATTCATTGTATGCTTCAGATATTTGATGATTCTCTTAGCTGCTAGTAAGTGAGATTCCTTTGGTTGTGATTGGAATCTTGCACATTCTCCACAAATGAAATATATGGTCTACTAACAGTTACGTAGAGTTGTGAGCCAATTATGACTCTGTACATCTTCTGATCCACACTTTTCATTTTCATCTTTTCCAACAATGACACTTGCACACAATGCAGTTTCTGATGTTCCACTAGTGTTCATGACATACTTGTTTATCAAGTCCTTCGTATACATGGCTTGATTTATGAATATGCCATCTTTCATCTGTTTAACTTGTAATCCAATAAAGTAGTTGAGTTCTCCCATCATACTCATTTGAAATTTGCTCTTCATCAGATTTGCTAACTTCTCACTTAGTTTCTCATCTTCTCATCCGGATATGATATCATCTACATATATTTGGACAAGTAAAGTGCTTTACCCATCTTGTAACTTGAAAAGTGTCTTTTCAATTGTTCCTTTGTTGAATCCATTGTTGATTAGGAATTGAGAAAGTGTCTCATACCAGGCTCTAGGTGCTTGTTTAAGTCCATACAATGCTTTCTTGAGTTTGTACACTTATCATATTTTCCTTTGATTTGAAAACCAGGGGGTTGCTCCACATATAATTTTTCTTCTAGTAGTCCATTTAGAAATGCACTCTTGACATCAATCTAATAGACTGTGAAGTCTTTGAGGGCTGCAAATGCTAGAAATAATCTAATTGACTCCAATCTGGCCACTGGTGCAAATGTTTCATCATAATATATGCCTTCTTCTTGTGAGTATCCCTTCGCTAACAGTCTTGCCTTATTTTTGAAAATTGCTACTTGTTCATCCATCTTGTTTTTGAATACCAATTTGGTTCCAATGATGTTTGATAGGTTTGGTCTATCCACCAGTTCTCAAACTTCATTTCTTTCAAATTCATTTAGTTCTTCTTGCATTGTTGTTATCCAATCAACATCTCGTATATAATCATCTAATGTTTTGGGTTCAACCTGAGACAGAAGACAAGTTAGCATTCTTTCTAGTTGCCTTTTGGTTCTGACACTAGTGTTTACATCTCCAATTACTTGCTTAGTTGGTTGATCTCTGAGCCAGTTAACATCTGGTTGAAGTTATGCTTGTGCTACTGCCCCTGCTAGTGTATTAGATGGTACATCTTCTTGTTCATCAACCGCTTCATCCAGTCGTGTAGTTGGTGTCCCAGCTTCTATATAAGCTGGTACAGAATCTTGTTTTCTTTTTCAAATTCATCTTCAGGATTGTGTAGATCTTCACAACTAGTGTTTGACTCATCAAACACTACATGAATTCACTCTTCAATCGCCAAGGTTCTTTTTCTTAGTACTCTGAAAGCTTTCCAAGTTTGATAGTATCCCATGAAAATTGCTTCATCGCTTTTTCATCAAAAGTACATAGCTAATTCTTGTTTAGCACAAAACATTTTGCACCAAACATGTATAACTGAGATATGTTTGGTCTTCTGCCATTCCATACTTCATAAGGTGTTTTTCCACAGTGCTTGTTGATGATTGATGTAATCTGTGTATAACATGATGTGTTTATTGCTTCTGCCCAAAATCTTTTTGGTAAGCTTGCTTCTTCTGTCATTGTTCTGACAGGTTCTTTTAAAGTTCTATTTCTTCTTTCAGATAATCCATTTTGCTGTGGAGTTCCTACTATAGATAGTTGATGCATCACTCCATTTTCTTCACAATAAGTTATGATTTCTTTATTTAGGTATTATGTTCCTCTGTCTGATGTAATCTTGATGATCTTCAATTCTTTCTCATTTTGTAATCTTCTCGAGTAGATCATGTAGTTTCTGAGTGTTTCTTTCTTCTTGTTTGTGTATATGGTCCACGTATATTTGGAAAAGTCATCAACCACTACTAAAGTGTACTTCTTGCCACTTACACTCACTTGTGTGACTGGTCTAAATAGGCCCATATGTAGAAGTTGCAGTACTCTTGTTGTTGAATGGTGTGGCTATGATTTGTATGAGCTTTTGATCTATTTCCCCTTCTAGAATGCCTCACATAGGCTTTTTAATGTGATTTTAGGTAGGCCATCCACAAGTTTTCTTTTGCTTGTTTATTGATTGTCTTGAAATTCGTGGTGGTTGAGTCTTCCGTGCCAAGTCCAATCTGGGTGATTGCTTCTCTTTGACTGTAGACAAGTTTATTCTTTAGTCAGCCTTCAAATCCACCATATATATATGTTGTCTTCTCTTTTTCCTACAAGTACAACTGTACTTGTTTGTTTGTGAATCACCTTGCAACCTTCTTTGCTCATAATCACATTGTAGCCTTTGTCACAATATTGAATAATGCTCAAAAGATTGAACCTCAATCCTTTGACATATGCCACATTTTGAATCTTCAAGTAGTTCTTTAATATTATGCCTTCCCCTTTAATCTTCCCAGTTTTTTCTTTGCCTCCAAGTGTGTCTTTAGGACCATCAAAAGCTTTGAAATTAGTCAACAAATCTTCAATGGAAAACATTTGTCTAGAACATCCACTATCTATGTACCAAACATCCTACAAAACAAGTTAAGCATTTTTAGGTACCTAACACTGTTTGGGTCCATGCCTTTTAGTGGTCATGCTTCCTATCCTAAGTGTAAATCAAAAGGAACTTCTTTTTTGATGATTCAACCTCATATGTATAATTCATGGCAAAATAACTTCTAATTGTATTACTAAAAGTATTCTGATACACTTTCCTACCTTTTGGCATTTTTGCATTTTGTTTCACTCTCTAGTAATTAAGGGGTGACCTAATCTCATACTGTCTCTTGTATCTGGCCTTTGCTGGTGTTTCCTAAATACATTTGACTGTCTATGAGCTAGTCTCCTCTTATATGTTGGGGGTGGAACATTTCAATCATCTTTTGAAGGGTAAAGTCTTCATTTACCTCTTAGTATGCCCTTGCCTTTAGTAGGCTAGAGGTATGATGATTTACTTTGCTTTTTCACTGCACTATTCTTTGACTTCATGGGTGCAGGATGAGTAGTTGAATGAATGGTCTTTCTTTTCCTGAATTTTTGTCCAGTTTTGGTCCTTAATTTAGATCTATGTTGACCATTGTGACTTTCCTCATATCGACTATTGTAGCCAAGACCAGATCTGGATCCAAACCTTTTTGGGGGTTTTTAGGCTGGTGCATTGATTGCCTCAGCTGGTGCAGAAATCTTCTCTGCTCGTAAAGTAGTTTCCTTAGCTAGTCTGTCAGCACCAGATGACTGATCATCTACTGTATGTTGAGTAGCTAAGTGAACTTCTTTACTGGCTGAGTGAGATTTTTGCATATCCAATTCACTTTTCAATATTTTATTTTCCTTCCTAAGATTCTCACATTCTTGACCCATAATTTCATGATTCATTTGAATTTCTTCAAATTTACTCAAGAGATTTTGAATTAGTGTTGCAGAATCAAGAAGGGAAATAGAAGATTGTGCAGTGGCAAAAGTAGTTGCACTAGATGATGATGCACTAGAGAGTATCTCTGTTTCATCAATTTCTTTTGCCATCAGACAAAAGCATGCTTTGTCATTTTCTGTGTTGGTTCTTTCACTGGCAGCTGAGTTACTATTAGATGACTCTGATGTATCACTGTCTTTACTGTTGGTTTCAGCCTTTAGTGCTTTCCTGCTCTTCTTTTTGTCAGATGAGTGCCTCTTTTTTCTAATGATTTGTCCCTCCTCTTTTTTTCATCTTTATCTTTATTTTATTATAGACAATCAATCTTGTAATGTCCCTTCTTCTTGCAATTAAAGCATCTAACTTCATCATCTATTTTCTTGGTGTCTTTGCCGGTTGAAGACTTTGCTTTGATGATGAACTACCTATAAATAGCTTTCTCTTGAATCTGTCAAATTTCCTTACTAGCAAAGCAGCCTATTTTTCAGCAATCGTGTCTCGTTGCTGGCTGAGTCAGCTGATTTACTTTGCTGGGGTGCAATCAGTTCACTTGTCTTGGGTAACTCTGCTGGTACACCATCTTCCCTATTTAACTCAAATATATGAGCCTTCCGTTGTGATATTAGTGTCAGAGTATTAGTTTTTCTATATCCAAGTGCCTTTGAGTCTTGAGGTGATTATTCTCTATCTTTAAGGAAAACTTCTCAAGATCATTAGACACACTTCCTTCTAGGGATATGAGTGTTCAAGTTTTCATAGTTCACTGATGATGGATGAGAATCTGTTGTCCATTTGGTCAATGGATTCACCGGTCTTCATCTTGAAATTCTCAAACTTCCATTTAGCCACATATAGTTTTTTTTCCTTAATAGCCTCTGATCGAACTTTTCTCGGGGTCCAATCTCACCGGTAGTGTATCGGGTCAATTGTAATATAGTCTAGTGATCAAGGTCGTATCCCACATGGATTGTGAGGTCAAACACCAAAAAGCTATGAATATTGTGATCTAAGTCGCAATAACAAACGAAAGTAAATGAAACTATGGATCTACTACTACAAAGGGTGATAGAATGATAAAAAAATCCAAACCAAGATAATGCATAGATGAAAGAAACCTTTATAAGCATCATGGGAATGATTTCCGACTGACCTACAAATGGTGTTCAAATGTGTGAACCGGTGCATTCCTAAGCAAGTAGCTTCCCCTCATACGAGTGAATGAAATTACTCTATGTCTCCTCCTTGGTCTAAGTGTCCTAGACCTAATGATTCAATATGATACAAACTTGGACGCAATGACAATGTCAATATTCCCTGGATAAGAGATCGAGTTCCACTTAAGGTTGATTTTACCTTCTGCTTTTCCTTCCTCTTTTCCCACACCTAACATCTCCTTTTGGTCTCCATTAAGTGTGTATGTGCAAGCATTGGTTAAGTACTCTAACACAAACAAATCATACAATTCAAGTAGGATATGATTCACAACAATTAAAGCTAAGAAACATGAACAATCATCCCAATCAACCAAAAAGATTATACTATCACTACTACATTATCTTGGCTAGTAGGAACTAGCCACACATTGATATGGATTCCAAAATTTTAAATCTAGAATTCATATCAATGAGAAAAATGAAAAAAAGTAAAGCTAAGAATTTACCAGCAACAAGCTACAAACTTGAAGATGGAAGTTTCATTCAACTTGCAAGAAGTTCAATGGAATTTGGTACACCAAAAGAGATGAACTTCTTCCATGATGATGCCGAAAAAGTCATCAATAAGTTTTAGTGGATGCCTGGCTATAAAGAATGTATGGAAGTGGTGGTGCTCGGCGGTGAAAGTAGTGGTGCTCAAGAAAAAAGATGAAGATCTTCAAGAGCAATATGGGGAGTTGGTGTTTTTGTGTTTATGAGCTGAGCCTGAAGAGGCTGCCTACGTACCCTTTGTAAGGGATAAAGCCATGTGTAGTTCTGGGAATGAAGTCCCCCCTCCTCTGTGATGGAGGTGATGTGGGTATTTACAGAGGTATGGGGTTTGCCAGCTGGTGAGAGTACGACAATTGACGTGTGTGGGCAGGTCGCGATCCAAGAGAGTCTGGTGACCTGAAATCCTTTGGTGAGCTAAAAACCTAGTAGCCTGAGGGCTTCATGGCCTGGAGGTCTTGGCTTGTCTTATCTTTATACTGGCGGCTCTGGTCTCTGGAGGATCCAATGACCTAGGGTTTGCGGGCCTGCCCCCTTAGTTTGATAGCATTTCATAGGACCAAAGGCTTGGAGCGGGGCCGACGCCTTGCGAGTTCATGGATTATGGTGGACGTTAGTTTAATCCACTGTTTAAGGGGGGTCGGATGGACCTGAATGAGGATATGTGGGCTGAATTATGATTTAGGCATATCAATGGCCCCATATTCTATGCCTTTAGCATTTTCTTGAAATGTTAGGTGGGGCGTAAAGTCTGTTCACGGATCCGTTGTGTTGAAGTACTGTGACGGCTTGCTATTGTGGCAGATCGCCTATTTGTGGTGCCTTGATGCCATGATTTGAGTTGGTCTTTTTATGGCCTCGGTGTGTTATTGATCGAATTCGCCTCTTTTGCCTAGTTATCATGAATTGACATTGCTTTTTATGGGTTTTATGTCATGAATCGACTTAGCCTTTTGTGGGCATTGAGGTCATCAACCGACTTCGCCTTTTTATGGGCTTTAAAGGTGCCTTAGCCTTTGGTCTTATAGAAGTTTCACGTGAAGCCGAGTTCCGAATTTGATGTCGAGCTAAAATCGGTCTTATAGAAGATTCGCCCGAAGGCGAGTTGCAAATATTTTCCCGAGCTGACGCGTCGGTCTTATAGAAGGCTCGCTCGAAGGCAGGTTCAAAGTATGATGCCGAGCTGAACCGTCGGTTTCATAGAAGGCTCGCTCGAAGGAAAGTTCCAAATATGATGCCGAGATGAAGTCGGTCTTATAGAAGGCTCGGTCGAAGGTGAGTTCCAAATATAATTCCGCTGAAGTCAGCCTTGTACAAGATTCGCTCAAAGGCAAGTTCCAAATATGATGCTGAACTGAATTCGGTCTTATAGAAGGCTCGCTCGAAGGCGAGTTCCAAATATGATGCCGAGCTGAAGTCGATCTTGTAGAAGATTCACTCGAAGGCAAATTCCAAACATGATGCCGAACTAAAGTCGGTCTTATAGAAGATTCGCTCGAAGGTAAATTCCAAACATGATGCCGAACTAAAGTCGGTCTTATAGAAGATTCGTTCGAAGGTGAATTCCAAACATGCCGACTTGAAGTCGGTCTTATAGAAGATTCGCTCGAAGGCGAATTCCAACCATGATGCCGAACTGAAGTCGGTCTTGTTGGAAATAAAATTTATGTTTTGATGATGATTCATCGTTTAATCAGTTATTATTCTTAACCCCATTGATGAAGTGTCATAACTAGCTGTTATAGTGCAAAGCAAAAAGATGTCTAGATATTTTGTATAGGATTTTATAGAGTCTGATATTTGTATAGGTTAAATCAGACAAGCACTGTAATAGTTCTAGGCTGTGAACTGAGAAAATAAGAAACTGAGGTTCAATGAGAAACTGATCATACTACACCTACATGAAAACTGAAGAAGATAAGTTCGCTGAGGGACAGACTCAGTTGGCTTATATAGAAGATTGAAGAACTGAGGGTTCAAACTCAGTAAATGAAGAACTGAGGGTTCAAACTCAGTTATGAAGATTATATGTCGAGACTGTAAAGTTAGACTTGAGGCAAGATTGTGATGACCTGAACTGACTTTATGGATCTTGTATGAAGACCTAAGAATCATAAGGACAATGAATTCTTAGATGATAATGAGTCATGGTGTACTCTGATTAAGTCAATTATACTCAGATGAAAAACTGGAGTACTGATATTTGAAGAAGAGTAAAATCTCAGTTAATTCTCCAAGTCTGTCAAGAAACTGACATGTAATAAAATCAGTATAAAACTGATAAGGATACTCAGTTTTACATATCAGTTATCCAACAAGTTCATAGTACAGTCGAATGTTGTAAAGGAAGCAACCATATTGGATGAAGTATTGTCACAGCAGAACGGTCATAAAATATAGCCGTTACAAGACTCAAGCAGGATGAATGTTTGATAAGCCCCTATAAATAGACTAATTCTACTACAACAAGAAGAGAGACAGAGCAGGAGAAATTAAAAACAGATTTAATTAAGAAAGATTTAATTAAGGGGGAAAGCCAATCTCAAAAGAATTCCTGCTAAGTACTTAATTGCAAGATCAAGAAATTTCTTCAAGTGTCCAAGCACATTCAAGAAAAATCAAGATCTATCATTTGAAGAAATACAGAGCTGTGAAAACTTTAATTATCCAGAAGAAAAGCTCAAATCACAATTGAATCATAGTTATTGATTCAGATCTCAACTTTGATTTTATCAAAGGTTTAGACTGTGAAACACCAAGAAGGTGTGAAGGATAGTTGAGTGCAGTCAGGAAGACTGTGTTTGTGTTGAGCTGGTGAAGAGGCAATTCTACCCTCCTAGGACCAGTGTTCAAAAAATTGAAGAGCAGCAATCCTACCTGTTCTACAAGTGTTTAGGTAGTGAAGCTTGGGATTAGTCAAGGAATATCAGTTTAGAACCTTTTGTAACCGGGCCATCTCAAAGAATTTCTAGTGGAATTTTCCTCCGCATCACAGGGGAAGAGAGGTCGTACAGGATTACACCACCTGGAACCTCTATAATATTCACATTATTTATTTTACGTATTTATTTACTTCTTATCAGTTATAATTATCTAGTTCTCGTGTTAAAAGCATGTCAACAAACTGTTTGTTATATTAAGGCTTAAATTATCCGCTGCCAGTTAACTAGACTAAGGATAAGTCAGTATTGACTTATGCTCAGTTGAGTTAGCTGAACTCCTTACAAGTTTAAAGATAGGAACGAAACTGAACTGAGGGTCAGTTTGAGTTTCGGAGAAACTCAGTTCTTGGGGTACTTCCAGTTTAAGGAAAGTTTTTGGTGACAAGTTTATTCACCCCCCCTCTAAACTTGTGTTAGCCTTTCCAAGGAACCAACAATTGGTATCTGATGTGATCCGTCCCGAGACATTTTATTTGTTTTGTTTATTTTAGTTTTCAGTGTTTTAATGAATAAAGCGGCCTTAGGCCCGTGTCAAAAGTTGCCCATATGTTAGTATATTGGGCCAGGTGTTTATTTTTAGCAAATAATAGCCGTTTGGGCTTATTAGGGTTGAGTTAGGATTGTTACAAAATAAAGTGGCGAAAATTACTATGTAATTTATCCCACATTGCTTAGGAGTTGGTTAGTCATTTATTTTGTAGCCTATATAAAGGCATTCCTTGTAATTTTATATGAATAATCAATGATGAAATATTTATAATGAAATTGAGAGTTTTCTCTCTTCCTTGATCAGATTGATCAAGAACATCGCTATGAGCGAGTGATCTCTTTGTCGTAGAGATTGCACCCCTTTCAAGAGCTTATCGGCGTTCTTGAGCAAAGCGTTGAGTTGTTCTTGGCCCTCTTCCTAGACTGCTGCTCAGTTAGGTTAGGGTTTTCCGCTCTTATTGATCCTTTCGTCGATATCCTGGGATCGTATCGCATCAGTTGGTAGCAGAGCTCAGCGACGAAGGTATCAAATATCCCCGTTTATTTTCCTTCTTTAATTTTCTTATTCAAAAAAAAAAAAAAAAAAAATTAGTTCCTTGTTTTTTGTTCATTAATTTCGTCCACCCTCTCCCAAAAACATCCAAAATCTTCAAATCTTCATCCATCCTACCCGGAAAACTTGAAGATTCTTCAACCTTCATCCCAAGAACCCTAATTATTTTCCAGATCCCGTTTTTTTGTATCAGTTCGTTCCCTAACCAAAACAACTCGAAAAATTCTGCAATTTTTACCACATGTACAACACATCTCGTTCTACAATTTCTCTCTTTACACCCAATCCAGATTCAACATAAATCTTGCCTAAAACCGCCGATTACTCCGAACAATCTGTCCAGAAAAACTGCAGCCGTCAAGCGTCGATCGTTTTAGGTTTTTGTGCTTTAGACGACTCCAAATTACCTGAAAATTGGTGATAGTATAGGAAATACTCTGATATACAACTTTTATCTTTTGAGTTTTTCCAAATTCTCTGTAGTTTTGTCGTAATTGGCACCGTAAGACACTGCTACCAATCTGAAAATCATTGACAGATTGCACCAGTTTCCGAAAAACGATTGTTTGAGCGACTTCCGTATCTCCAAAAAATCTGAAAATTTGACATACTTTAGAAAACTCTCAGTTATACAACTTTTGTCTTTTGAGTTTTCCCAAATTCGTAGTCGTTTGGTGCTTAAATACGTGGGTTTCACACCCAGGGTGTAAACATTTTCACACCTGTGAAATTCTGTTGTCAAAACAATTGTGAAACTAAGGCATCTGGAGGGTATGAATCATTGAAAGGAGAGATGTTTGTGATAAAGAAAGCCTTGAGTAGTGTGGTGAACGTGGAGAATGATTTGCACCGAGAAAATAGTTTTCATACGAGGGTTTTGGTTAGTGGGAAGATTTGCTTAATGAAAATTGATGCGGGAAGTCGTGCCAATGTCATAAGTGTTTGGTTTGTCTCCGATTTAGCTATTCCTACGAAACCTCATCCTCAACCATATCGTTGCAAGGACTCAGTGATGTTGGTCAAGTGCGAGTTACCAAACAGGCCTTAATATCTTTTAATCTTGGTAGGCTCGATGATGAAGTTTTATGTGATGTAGCCCCTATGCCTGCTTGTCATATCATACTTGGGAGGCCATGGCAATATGATAGGAGGGTTACGTATGATGGGTATTTGAATAGCTACACCTTGAGCCATAAGAGGATGAGACTTACACTCCGTTCCTTATCCCTTGAAGATGCCCACAAAGATCAACTCAAACTGGCAGTTGCATATGAGGAAGCTCGTTTGAAACGTGAATCCGAAAGGGAAAAAGCCTTGGTTGAAGCAAACAACGAAGAGAGTGTTAACATTCAAGAGGAGGTAGTCCAAGAGTCTATGGTGGCAGATGCAATCACCGAGGAGAATGAGATTGTGGAAGAAGTAGGGGAGAGTGATAAGGAATTAGTTGTGGATGAGATAGTTGACGTTGAAGAGGCATCCGTTGAAGAACTTGTTGAGAGTCGTGATGAGCATACAGAGGGTCTTGATACACCATCCGAGGTTCCCGATTTATCTTTGCAGGTAGTTTGTGGTGAGAAACCGGTGCATTGTTTTATGGATCCTTTTGATGTGCGTGTTGACGACGCCCCTACACCATATTGTTATGATTACATTGCTTCTACGCCGAGTGTTCTTGACATCAATCTCAAGCCGTTGGACTTTTCTTTTGTTGCATTGATGAAGAATGACTCGTTCGTTCCACGCACCATTGTTGTGATGTCATTTGTTCACTTCATATTTGATCCCGGTATATCTTTGCTTCTGCTTGCGGGTTGTTCGGGTTTGATTTGTGACGCTGCTCAGTTCTATGACATCCTATTGATTCGAGGACGAATCCTTTCCAACCGGGAGGGAATGATGTGATCCGTCCCGAGACATTTTATTTGTTTTGTTTATTTTAGTTTTGGTGTTTTAATGAATAAAGCGGCCTTAGGCCCGTGTCAAAAGTTGCCCATATGTTAGTATATTGGGCCAGGTGTTTATTTTTAGCAAATAATAGCCGTTTGGGCTTATTAGGGTTGAGTTAGGATTGTTACAAAATAAAGTGGCGAAAATTACTATGTAATTTATCCCACATTGCTTAGGAGTTGGTTAGTCATTTATTTTGTGTAGCCTATATAAAGGCATTCCTTGTAATTTTATATGAATAATCAATGATGAAATATTTATAATGAAATTGAGAGTTTTCTTCTTCCTTGGTCTGCGTGATTGATCAAGAACATCGCTATGCGGCGAGTGATCTCTTTGTCGTAGAGATTGCACCCTTTCAAGAGCTTATCGCTTTCTTGAGCAAAGCGTTGAGTTGTTCTTGGCCCTCTTCCTAGACTCGCTGCTTTCGCTTAGGTTAGGGTTTTCCGCTCTTATTGATCCTTTCGTCGATATCCTGGGATCGTATCGCATCAGTATCGGAGCAGTTCTTCCATTTGGAAGTGATTCAAAGATATCTTACAAACCAGTTGTTGAAGACCCTTTATTGTATTAGTTGTAGAAATACTTCAGTAAAATTAAATGGATACATCTAGAATTAGAAGCTGGCTGAATAACCCCCTGACTGACTATTTGCAAAATGTTTTTTATGATATTCAGGATCAAGTATTTGAAAGATTCAGTACAACAAGCTCTCACACAAATCCTGAACCTCATTTCAGTTATGATGATGATATTGACCTTAACGCATATAAAGCTGAATCAAGAGGATTTTCATCTCTAAGTGATCTTTCAGAAGAAGCAGAAAAAGAATGGCTACGAGTAGCTGATTATATAGAAGAAAAGTTGACTGAAAACATCACTGAAGATCCATCCATTGCAAAGGCCGAAGATGCTATACTACCTATGTTGGTCCCAGAGAAGGGTGAAACTATAGTCAGAGGGGGGGGGTGAATGACTATAGTGGAGTTTCAAAAACATTTCTTTTATTTAAAAGCTTTTGGGCAGCGGATAAGTCCCTTCTTACTATGTTGTTTTCAACTCAGTTTAGGCAATCACAGATATAAGTTATGATGTAGGCAAATTAAATAAATGCTGTAAAGTAAATCGCATAAATTAAATTGACACAAGGCTTATAGTGGTTCAGGGTGGTGTAATCCCTTAATCCACTCTTCTCCTGTGATGATCGGAGGAATTCACTATTGTTTTCACGGATACAATAGTTTGATTGTCCTTGGCTTCCCAAGCTTCACAATCTACAAGACTATCACTCCTTGACTATAACAGCGTCAGTGATTCTGTCTTCCTTGCTGCTCCTTGAGATCAAAATCCTTCAACAACTATCACAGATTCAACTCCTTCTCAGATTGCCTCTGATTCAGTTGCTTTAGTTTGATGTGAATGTTTCCTTAAAAGTACAGAGAGAAGGCTTTTCAAATTGACAGAGTTTTCACTTGATTTTTCTTTTTAGTTCGTCACACTTCTCTGTCTGTCAATGCCTTCTATTTATAGCCTTGAATAACCTTGATTTTGAAATTCCGTCCGTTGGCTATATTAATGAGGGAATAATCCTTCATTTTATTCTTGATTCCCCCTTAATTGCATTCTCCTTGATTTCAGTGATCGGATTCTTTCTTCACAAGTATAGCAGAAAATCCGTCCTTGATTGATCCTCTATTGATTGTGCATTTAATGCATGATCTTCTGAATCTTCAATATATATTAAATCTGATCTGGTAAGTGTTACTTCGCCGTTTTTAGAACGGTCGAGTGATCCTTCTGACTTAGCCGTTTTAGCTTTTCCTTCACCGTTTCGTCTTTACTCAGCCGAAAGTGAGTCTGCTTTGCCGATTCACTGTTTTCTTTTTTGTTTCTGTTTGAGGAGAATCTTTGTACTTCATTGATCTTTGATTTGGGTGAGATCAGTGTACACTATAATCGAATATTAATGTGCATCGCTTGTAGTATAACTTAGACTTGTCCAAGGTCATCACAGACTTCCTTGGTTACAAGTCAGACCTTTAATGTCTGCATTGCTTCTCTGCTGGTGCTTGGCTGGCTTCACTCTGCCGAATATCTATTTATTGCTTTGCCGTCATACCAACTAGTACAATACTTGTCTGACTCAACTTATACAACATGTCAGACTCTAAGTAAAGACTTATACAGAGAATTCTACCTTATTTCAGGCTTGCTATAACAGCTAGTATGTCCATCATCAAAACATAATAAAATGTTCCTAACAATTTCCCTCTTTTTGATGATGCCAAAAACCCTCATAAGCCTGAACATAAGTAATCAAAATTTTCATAACAACAGAACATAAATTCAGCAATTTTATTCATCCATCATAGGGCAATAAGTTCTAAAAATTTATTCAAATGTTACAAACTACATTTTGCTTAATTCAGCCTTGTACCTCTTGAACATTGTAGTCTAAACCTCTTCAATGTCTTTCCAATCAATTTCTGAAACTTCCACTTCCAAGAAGCCAAAGTCGTGTATTCAGATACACCCTAAAAAACTCTTTTGGCAAAAAGTCTATTGAAATCAGGCATGGTCTCATTTGCCTTAGGTTCTCCAAAATATTTTTCAAGTCTTTCCCTAGCCTCAACAATATGTGAATCTGCAAACTTGAGGCTTTTGTAGAGACTCCACTGCTCCTGTTTCTCCATTCTTCCCATAGGATTGAAGAATTTTGTCATATATTTGAATTCTTCTTGTTGTTCAGCTGGCAAGTCTTCTGGTCCTTTTGCAGATAGTGGTATGGCTGAGCTTGGTTTGTTGTTGGTTTGTTTGAGAAGTGCAAACTCTCTTTTGACTTCATTGTAGTGTTTGGCCATATCAATTCTCATCCTTTCATCCTGAGAGCTTAGCCAATCAGCCCAAGCTTCATCTTGTGAGGAGTGAGGATAAAGTCCTTCCTGTACTCTGAAAAATCTCTTACACGGTCCAGTACATCTGCATCATATTCTGCTTTGCTTTGGTGACCAGTGTAAGTTCTGTGTTCTCCAGTATATCTGGAGCTGTTGCTGCCTCTGCTGTTGTTTCCTCTGGTGTTGAGTCTGTGTTGATTAGCTGATCCTCTTTGCTGACTAGATCCAGGCCTTTGCTGTCTGCCGGATCTATCTCTATCATCATCTCTTCTTTGCATAGGTTGAGGAAATCCAATGCAGGGTTCCTTTAGGGCCTTTTCTCTTTCTTCTCTGACCCTTCTTTGCTATTCTTCTGCTTCATTTCTGATCCTTATTTCTCTGTCTCTTACTCTCAGTTGTTCTTCAGTGAAATTTGGGGGTCTGAATGTTGATCCTTGATGTTCAAGCTTATCCCGATTTTCCCCCTTTTGGCAGCATCATCCCTTTGCTGGAGTAAGATGCTGACTTGTGGCCTCTGCCGTGCCAATCAGAGAGTCAAGTTTTGATTCAATAGATGTGAATCTTTTGTTATGATCATTTAGTTTCTCATTCACACTGCGAAGTCTAGAGCCAAAAGCCAATGCCAGTGATTCATTTTCTTGGGAAATATGATGTCTTAGACCTGCAAGATTGTTAGTGATATTGATGTTAAGCTGCGTCATCATATTTCCCTGTTGTTGAACCACAATGTTTTGTGCATCAATGTACTCTGCGATGTCCTGAAACTTGTGTTCAATAGAGGAGCTTTTGTCATTAAATGTTGAAGTCATGGATCTGAGATACATGGCTTGCTGCTCCAATTCTTCACCAAAGAAATCTGCTTTCTTTCTCAAGGTTTCATTTGTGATGCCAGGGGCACCGCGAGTTTGTCCCGTATGTCGGCCGGCTCGATCTCGCTTTGATGTCCCTTATCTTGACGTTGAGTAACATCCGCCGATATCCAAATCATCAAGAACTTGGGTATATGTGTATCTTTGAGTGGTTTCAATTTGTTGTTCCCCCCCTATCTCTGTGCGGGGTTGCCTTGGATCGGTGTGGCAAAGAAATGAACCAAAGTCCACAATGTTTGTGTTGTCACCGGAACCTTCACTGCATAAATGTGGTGAGTGGTTGTCTTTCTTTGAGTTGTGGACTTGTTGGATGCTTGTGGTTTTAAAATGTACGGAGAAGAGTAGTTCAATTGCATCCGGTGCAGGAGCATCCTCTTCTCTTGTCTTTGTCAAGATCATCATTATGATGATCATTACCATCATTGTCATCATCACCATCATCATGATCATCTCCACCATCGTCTGAGTCATCACTGCCTTCCTTGAGGTCTGGGACAGCTTTTTCTTGGCTGCATCAACCAAGTCCCATAGATGTGATTCATCAAGCACACCTACCAGCTTTTCCTTGACAGCTTTTCCTTGTGGTACCAATGTCACTTTCGCTTGACCTTTATTGGAAAGTTTAAGATGTTTTCGAATTACCTTTGCTGTAATCACCACGTCTTTACCATTGACATATGCAACAATCCTGTCTTCTTCGAACTTGTCACCTTCTTCAGCAGGGAGTCCAGAGACGTATTTTGCAGATCCCCAGAAGGAGATGAGGCTTTCATAGCAAACCTCAGTTATGGGTGGATTGAGAAAGGTTGATAATTTTAGGTTTTCGCAACCTGCTGCCAATCATTTGGCATTCTCATCATTTCCGCACAGTTTCAGGTAGTGTTCTGCTTGAAAGAATGAGCCAGTGGCAATCGATTTTTCATACCCAGCTTGGGTGTTTGAGGAAGATGATGCCATTGTTGAAAAGGAGAGGAGGTTTGAAAATGAACTTGAGTTTGCAATAGAGAAAAACAAAAGTAGGGTTTGTAATTTGCAAGAGAGTGTAAAGATTTTTGAAAATCTCTAAGTCTTGTTTATATAGTGTGATTTGGGTAGTGTGAACGTGGTTTGAATATGGAAGGATTTTGTGACATAATGGCGTGATTTTGTGTATGTGAATTGCAATATTCGAGCGTAATGGGGGAGTGGTTTGAGGTAAGTAATGATAGAGCCCGGGAATCGAGGAGTTTATAATTCAAAAAATAATATAATTACCTCCATGATCATAAGTTGATCTCTACGTGTATAATCTTTCACAGAATAATCCTCCATAATTTCCTTATTCTCCACATGTAATCAGAATTGATTTTGTTCACACTTTTAATTTATCCAAGTCTTTATTTCGTGAAGTGCCTTGGTGCTCACTTAGCCGATCCAAAGAGTTCTTCACCGAGCTACTCCATTTAATCTGCTCTCTAACAATCGCTTAAGTTACCTTCGCTGATACTAGTGCCTTACCTCTACATCTCCGGTAACGGCAAAGGTTGTACCAGATTGATGAAGTCACTTAGCCGATTACTCCATTAGCCGCTATTTGATACTTATTCAATTTCAATCATTCCTAACTCAGTTCTCAACATACTAAATCTTTCATAACTGAGTGGTTTAGTGAAGATATCAGCCAATTGATCTTCAGGTGGGTATGTGTTTTAGGATGACATCCCCTTTTCAACATGGTCTCTGATGAAATGATGTCTTACATCAATGTGCTTTGTTCTTGAATGCAATCTCGATTTTCGAGAATAGATATTGCACTTGTGTTATCACACATGATTGGAATTGTTTTCTCTTCCACTCCATAGTCCCTTAGTCGTTGTCTTATCCAAAGTACTTGTGCACAACAAACCACTACCTGCTATATATATTCGCTTCACTTGCTGATGTAGCTATGGAGTTTTGCTTTTTTTCAACCAAGAGACTAGTCCGGTTCCTAGCATTTGACATGTTCCAGAGGTGCTTTTTCTATCTATTTTGCATCCAACATAGTCAGAGTCTGAATATGATATCAATTTAAATCCTCCATCTTTTGGATACCAAATTCCAACATTTATAGTGTTTTTCAAGTATTTGATTATCCTTTTAGTCGCTAGAAGATGTGATTCTTCCGTTTGAGCTTGAAATCTTGCACACACTCCTACCGCAAATGCTATATCAGTCCGCTGCGCTTAAGTATAATAAGGATCCAATGATTCTTCTATACATTTTCGATCAACATCCTTTCCTCGCTTCATCTTTTCCAAGTATGACTCGCACACATTGGTGTGTCTCATTGTGCCACTTGTATCAATCCCATACTTGTGTATCAAATCTCTTGTGTACTTGGCTTGACTAATGAAAATGCCATCCTTCATTTGCTTTACTTGAAGGCCAAGGAAATAGTTTAATTCTCCCATCATGCTCATCTGAAATTCGCTCTTCATCAGTTTGCAAATTTCTCACAAAGCTTTTCATCCTCTTGATCGAAAGATTATATCATCAACATAGATTTGTACTAGCAATGTGCTTGCTCCTTCCTCTAGTTTGAATAGAGTCTTGTCAATAGTTCCTTGTTGAATCCATTCTTGATCGTAAATTGTGATAGTGTTTCATACCAGTGCTCTAGTGCTGCTTGTGGCCATAGAGGGCCTTCTTGAGTTTGTATACTTTGTCTTCTTTTCATTTGATTTGAAATCCAGGAGGTTGTTAAATATAAACTTCTTCTTCCAAAAGTCAATTTAGGAATGCACCCTTGACATCCATTTGATAGACTTTGAGGTCTTTGTATGTAGCAAATGCTAGAAAGAGTCTGATTGCTTCCAATCTTGCTACTGGTGCAAATGTTTCATCATAATCTATTCCTTCTGCTTGAGAATAGTCTTTTGCAACTAGCCTTGCTTTGTTTCTGACAACAGTTCCTTGCTCATCCATCTTGTTTCTGAATACCCATTTTGCACCAATGATGTTGGCCATATCTGGTCTGTCAACAAGTTCCCGGACTTCATTTCTTTCAAATTCATTTAGTTCTTCTTGCATGGATGTGATCCAATCTGCATCTTGGATTGCATAATCTATGGTCTTGGGTTCCACTTGTGATAGAGAGCAAGTTAGCATGTGCTCTAGTTGTCTTCTAGTTCTAACTCCTGTGTGAATATCTCCAATAACTTGTTCTTCATGATGGTCTCTTAGGCAATTTAGATCTCGTTGAAGTTGTTCTTCACTTGGTGCTTCCATACCTTCATGCTGAGCATGAACTTCAACTTCAGGTGCTTCTTCTGTTGTATTGATATGTGGCTCCTCTTGATTTTCAAAATTATGATTCAGGATAGTAGCTGGTATGGTTGCATTTGTATAGATTTCCCTCTATGCTGCTTTCTCTTCTTGGTCTTGAAGATATTCACCAATTGTATTTGGTTCATCAAAAACCACATGTATTGATTCTTCAATCACCAATGTTCTTTTATTGAGTACTCAGAATGCTTTGCTGGTGTCTGAGTATCCCATGAAGATTGCTTCATCAGCCTTCTCATCAAAGCTATGCAACTGGTTCCTGTTTAAGACAAAACATTTTGATCCAAACATATGAAAATATGAGATATTGGGTTTTCTACCATTCCATATTTCATATGGAGTCTTTCCATGATATTTGTTGATGATTGATCTATTTTGTGTATGACATGCTGTGTTTGCTGCTTCAGCCCAAAACCTCTTTGGCAAGCATGCTTCAGCAATCATTGTTCTAGTTGCTTCTTTGATAGTTCTGTTTTTTCTTTCTGCTACACCATTTTGTTGTGGAGTTCCTGCTGCAGATAGTTGGTGTAACACTCCATTTTCTTCACAATAGGTTTTGATAATTTCATTTAGAAATTCAGTGCCTCTATCTGATATGATTTTGATAATCTTTAGCTCTTTCTCATTTTGGAGTCTTCTCAGCAAATCTGGCAACTTCTTGAGTGTTTCTTTCTTCTTGTTCATGAAAATGGTCCAAGTGTACTTTGAGAAGTCATCCACCACTACAAGAGTATATTTCTTACCACTCACACTTACTGGTGTGACTGGTCCAAACAGGTCCATGTGTAACAGATGTAGAACTCTTGTTGTCGATTGATAAGGCTTTGACTTGAATGAAATTTTGATATGTTTTCCTTTCTGACATGCACCACATAGACTTTCTTTCTTGAATGTGATCTCTGGCAGGCCTTCAACTAACTTGCTCTTTGATAGTTTGTTGATGGTCTTGAAATTCAGGTGATTTAATCTTCTGTGCCAAATCCAACTTGTTGATTGTTTATTCTTGACAAGTAGACATGTTTCGCTTTGGTCGTTTCTCCACCCACCACATACATGTTGTCTTGTCTTCTACCCGCAAGAACTACTGTGTTAGTTTGGCAGTGAATCACTTTGCATCCTTCTTTGTTGAAGTGCACATTGTAGCCTTTGTCACAGAATTGACTGATGCTCATCAGATTGAAGTTAAGTCCCTTGACATATGCCACATTTTGAATCTTTAGATTGTTCTTGAGTATTATGCCTTCCCCCTTAATCTTGACAGGGTTTTCTTTGCCTCCAAATGTGACTTTGGGTCCATCAAAAGCTTTGAAGTCCGTGAGCCATTTCTTGTTTCTCGTCATGTGTCCGGAACATCCACTTTGCCTATGTGCCTGACATCCTACAAAATAGATTAATTAAGTTTAGGTACCCAACACTTGCTTGGGTCCATACTGTTAGCAATCATGCCTCCCATACCAAGTGTGTATCCAAAAGGTCTTCTTTTGGATAATTGAAGTCATCAACTTCATATGTATAAGGCATGGCGTAATAGCTTCTAATATTTTTACTGAAGGTATTCTAATACTTTACTCCACCTTTTGGTGCATTTACATCCTTCTTCACTTTCCAATATGCAGTAGGAAACCTTTCTTGCTTCATGTGTCTAGGAACAAATTGGTTTTTCTTAAACACATGATGCATTTTATGGAATGGTTTCCTCTTGTATTTTGGAGGTGCAGCATTCAAATCATCCTCTCGAAGGGTAAAGTCCGCTTTTCCTTTCAGATGGCTGTTGTTCTTGATTGACTGGAATGAGGATTTAGTCTGGCTTTGTTTCACTACACTAGGTTTTGACTTCACCGGAACAGGATGTTCTGTTGGAACTATGGTATGTCCCTTTCTAAATTTTGATCCATTAATGGTCCTGAATTTAGAATTGTGTTGACCATTATTCCTACTTTCATCCTGACTGTTGTAGCCAAGACCGATCTGATCCAAACCTTTTGAGGGTTTGTAAGTCGGTGCTTTTAGTGGTGCGATGGTTACCTTTATCGGGTGAGAGATTTTCTTAATCGATCTGTTAATAACGGATGTATGATCATCTGCTTTTGTTGATCATTTAAGTAGGTCTCCTTACTAGTTAATTCAGCTTTTGCTTTATCCAGTTCTTTCTTTAATCTCTTTTTCTCTTTTCTTAGATCCTTGCATTCCTTTTCCAGAATTTCATGATTCTTTTCAATTTCATCAAATTTAGTCATGAGATTTTGGACTAGGTCTGCTGTATCTAATGGGAGACTAGAAGATGTGCAGTGTTAGATGTGGATGCATTTGATGAGGAACAGGAACTAGATGTTACCTCAGTTTAATCTGATTCTTTAGTCATTAAACATAGGCTTGTTTCCTCAGTGTCTGAACTATCACTTTTATCTTCATCCAATTCTTTGGTCATGAGGCATATACATGCTTTTTCATTTTCTGAGTTGTCTTCTTCATCACTATCATCTGAATCATTATCAGATGATTCTTCATTCTTTTCGCTTTGGATTCTGCCTTGAGTGCCTTCTTGCTTTTTCTCTTTTTAGATGCTTTGTATTTCTTCTTTTCATCATCTTTGTCATTTTCTTCTGGACAATCAGCCTTGAAGTGACCTTTCTTTTTGCAGTTGAAGCATCTGTATTCATCATCTTTCTTCTTCATATCTTTGTTTGAGCTTGACCTCTTGTTTGATGATGAATTCCCTTTGAAGGGCTTCTTTTTGCTAAACCTGTCAAAGCGTTTAACTAATAAAGCTACCTGTTCTTTTAGTTCGTGTGTCTCTTTGCTGATGCATTCGGAAAAGTTTCCTTGCTGGGGTGCAGCTAATGCAGTGATTTTGTGTGTCTCTGCCGGAGCACCATCTTCACCGTTCAATTCGAATTCATGAGCTTTTAATTGGGACATCGATGTCGAGTGTCGATTGCTTGCAATATTTGTCGTTCCTCGATTCTCGATGTTATGATCTTCCATCTTTCAGGTAGTCCTCTCAAGATCTTCAAGCATACTTCTTTCTGGGATATATGTGTCCAAGCTGTTGCAATTCAATTCGATGATGCTTGAGAATTTGTTGTCCATTTGATCAATGGATTCACCAAATTCATTTTAAAGTTCTCAAATTTCTGCTTTTTTAAAAGCTAATTTGTTTTCTTTAATCGCTTGAGATCCTTCATTTATCAATGATAGCTTGTCCCACATATCCTTTGCTGTTTTGCAGTCTTTGATTCTCATGAACATGTTGCTATCTAGGGTCTTTAAGATCATGTCTTTTGCAACAAAGTCCAGATTTTCTCTTCTCCTGTCATCCTTGGTCCAAACCTTTTTAGGTTTGTCAATTTCCGTTCCTTGATCTGGTTCTGTGCATACCACAGTAGTGATTGTGATTGGTCCATCATTAATTACATCCAAAGATCTCTTCATGAGTTGTTTGCAAGATGAGATAGCATTCTTATTTTATATTCATCAAAATTATTAACATTAAAAATAGGTACTTTTGACAAGAAGTTTGAGGAATCCATCAGTGCAAATGAAGATATAAATGTAAGCGTATAGAAAACTCAGATTTGAAAACTACTTTGAAAATAAGTGATCTCCTTGTTACCAGAAATTAGATCTGAACAGGTTCTGATACTAGGAACACTGCTCCGATACCAATTGTTGGTCCCAGAGAAGGGTGAAACTATAGTCAGAGGGGGTGGGGAGGGGTGAATGACTATAGTGGAGTTTCAAAAACCTTTTGGGCAGCGGATAAGTCCTTCTTACTATGTTGTTTTCAAATCATTTTAGGCAATCACAGATATAAGTTATGCTGTAGGCAAATTAAAAAAAATGCTGTAAAGTAAATTGCAGAAATTAAATTGACACAAGGCTTATAGTGGTTCAGGGTCCACTCTTCTCCTGTGATGATCGGAGGAATTCACTATTGTTTTCATAGATACAATAGTTTGATTGTCCTTGGCTTCCCAAGCTTCACAATCTACAAGACTATCACTCGTTGACTGCAACAGCTTCGGTGATTTAGTCTTCCTTGCTGCTCCTTGAGATAAAAATCCTTCAATAGCTATCACAGATTCAACTCCTTCTTAGATTGCCTCTGATTCAGTTGCTTCAGTTTGATGTGAATGTGATTCACACACTTGATTGATCAATCTCAGCACCAAGTATGACTTTGTAGCTCTGATATCTGAGTTGATCACTAGATGTTTCCTTGTAAGTTCAGAGAGAAGGTTTTCAAATTGACAGAGTTTTCACTTGATTTTTCTTTTTAGTTCGTCACACTTCTCTGTCTGTCAATGCTTTCTATTTATAGCCTTGAATAACCTTGATTTTGTAATTCCGTCCGTTGGCTATATTAATGAGGGAATAATCTTTGATTTTATTCTTGATTCCCCCTTAATTGCATTCTCCTTGATTTCAGTGATCGGATTCTTTCTTCAAACGTATAGCAGAAAATCCGTCCTTGATTGATCCTCTATTGATTGTGCATTTAATGCATGATCTTTTGAATCTTCAATGTATATTAAATCTGATCTGGAAGTGTTACTTCGCCGGTTTTAGAACGGTCGAGTGATCCTTCTGACTTAGCCATTTTAGCTTTTCCTTCACCGTTTCGTCTTTACTCAGCCAAAAGTGAGTCTGCTTTGCCGATTCACTGTTTTCTTCTTTGTTTCTGTTTGAGGAGAATCTTTGTACTTCACTGATCTTTGATTGGGGTGAGATCAGTGTACACCGTATTTGAATATTAATGTTCATCGCTTGTAGTATAATTTAGACTTATCATTAAGTTTGCTAATCAATAAATCGAAAAAGTATGAAGTGATCACGTACTCATGAATTATGGTTTATTTCTTATTAGATATAATTATCAGGAACTCACCAAGGTAAATGTGATTCTAAGTTAACGAAAAAATTTAAAGTTCACACATTTCATTCTTTCTTTGATATGTGGAAGCTTATATGAGCTAAGTGACTCGTACCCCCCACTTAAACCATGCATTGTTCTCAATGTATAAATACCGAAAGTACAAACTCAGAAAAGGAACTTAGCTCTGGATAAGCGTGGAAGTTGAACAAGTCTTGAGAATTCGGCAAAGTCTAACAGGCACAGGCATTGGCCGCTAGCAAGGCAGAAGAATAATCACTGCAACATGCATCTTAAACAAAGCTCGAAACTCGTTACAAGATTAGTCCAAACAGTAATAATCAGAAAAAAAGGACCGCAAAAGGGATAACAAATTCCTTAAACATTTTCAAGTCCATAAATTAATGATTACATATCAATATATTTCATTAAGTCCAAAACACGACATGAGTTCGAATTTAGGAAATAGTGAAACCTACTCTATATAACACGACACACTAGTAGAACCGAGTCATAATAAAAACTCGTTAATCATAAGAAATGCAAATACGGAAATACAAATGCTTAATCCCAAAATCTTGGATCATTGGGAGTATAAGGCCCATAAGGTGGATTGAATGGTGCTAGTTGCAAATTGCTCGGGCTAGCTTCGTCAGCATCGTCCTCTGGCTCCCCTGCTTGGTCTTGATTGTGGCCTCGAGCGATAGGTGGTGTGACAGAATCTAAAGATAAGATAGGCATTGGCTCCACATAGGAATCGCCGCCTAACACTGGGCACTCGGCTCCCTCACAGAATGTGGTGATCACTGAACCAAAAGGTAAGGTGTGCCGAGGCTTGAGAGCATCGTCTGTCATTTCTTTGCATAACAATGCCCCCACATTCACGGGCCATCCCATGTATAACCAATAAAGCAGAGTGGCATGGGCATAGTAGACCGTAGATACATGCTTGACCGGACAGAGATTAGAACGGATAAGCCGATGAAGGCATTTATCCTCCCATCTCCTGAAATCAGGTTCCGCAAAGGTGCGGGCAACCTCTCCTATAGTCCATTCTATCCCCAGATAGGCACCAACATCCTCCAACCAAGCGTCAGACCCGTCAAACGTCACCATATACTCCGGCCCGTCCTCCGAGATATCGAGACCAAAATATGCATTAAACGTTCTCGGAGAAATTACAATCGGTCGTCCACGAATAATAACAATATTGGTATCGGGATGTACGCGTAAGTAAGCATAAAATTCCCTTACCCAATTGACGTTGACTCGGCCGGGGGGCGCTACGACATCTCGCCACTGATAACGTTCCACCAATTCCAAAAGCTCATCTGCACAATTATCCAAATCCAGTCCTCGAGCTCGATGTACATGGGCATTTGCGAAATGATTAATAAATGAAGAATATACCTCCCGACTCGCGAATTGTGGTACCCTGCTGATTAGTGGCATGTCGCCTTCAACTACCACAAACTGGTCGGCTCTATGTCTTCTTGGTGTCATTCTAATAGACAAGCAGCACAGCAGCGGACGGCGGCAGCAGGGAGACTCTCGGTCGACCGAGAGTAATCACTCGGTTGACCGAGTGCGGAACGTCGACCGAACTGGTGGTTGGTCGGGTGTTGCTTCGTTTCCGGCCCTGTATCCTCCCAGTGACTGATTTGGCCAATCAGAAAAAATTTCGACAGCTTCCTTGCGATTAAAAGATGAAAAGTAAGTGAAATGGTGTAATGGATGAAGATTTGCAAAATATTTCCATTTGATTTCTACAAGGATTTGGGGAAAATGTAGGTGGAGAATTTGGTGGAAGAAAATGGAGAAGAGGATGAATGAGTTAAATAGAAAAAGAGGAAATTGAAAAGTGGAATGTGATTGGTGGATAAGAATGGTTCAGGTTTGATAAGGTGGAAGGGTGGAATTTGAAAGTTTAAATTGAAAGAATAAAGAAATTGGGAAGAGGGAAAGGTGAATGGGGATATGTAGACATAAATGGTGTTGACCATTTAATTTTTGACACACCGGAAGTTAATTACAACATATAACCATGTCAAAACTATTATTTCACTTTTTCAATTCCTACCGCATAAATTATCCCAACCGACAAGTTGTCTCAACCACAAAAATCTCATTCTTTTCATAAATAAAAAATCAAACAATCTTGCCTATAGCATTTTTAAAATAACGCATTTTTATTTCCTTAATCAACATTTTCTTACAAAGACTCGGTTACTACACCCTACTTCACGTAAAAACGATTCGAATAAAAAAAAAAGATTTTTTGCACATCCTTAACTCAGCAGTCGTCGGAACACGGCAAAAATGAAAAAAAAAAAGTTCTTATCGTTGCACGCTACTTTTATTTTTTTTTAAAAATGAAATAAAATGAAAAATAGAAATAGTTCTACAGTTTATGTCGGTAGCTCGACTTTCCAAAAATCATCACTTTCTACGAACTGCTCTTGGCTTGCCATGTTTTCACCCGGTTAGCCTTTACCGAAAATGTCTTGCTGTCCTGTTGCACGAGTGCCTTTCCGTGAGGTGTGAGTCCAACGAAAAGACAGTCGAACTGTCCATCCAAGCAAGCTCCAACTTTCGTGATTGTCTCAGAACTAGATGAGCTCTCTTTAGCACGAACTCTACGAGTTCGTTTCTTTGCTCGCTTCCTTCTATCCTTGGGTCTGGAGAAAGGCAGGCCTTCAGAATTATGATTTTCTAGAACAGGGGCAGGCTCGACAGCTTTCTCACGACTCAGAACTGTAAGGGTCTCATCTTTTTCTTCTATCTCGTCATCAGCACTTTTTTCTGAGTCCGGAATCAAATCTGATTTCGAACTACCACCTCCTATAACATTCACACTTACCGGAATAGGGAAATCTGGATTCCTCGTCCCATAGGTCTCAGAACCCTTAGCATCGAAAAATGTGATCTCACGCCTGGACATACGAATTAGGGCTCTAGAAGTATTGATAAAGGCTCTCCCTAAAATGATCGGGCAGTGAGGGTGCTCATCTATTTCCATAACAACTATATCTATCTTAAACCTGAACTGTCCTATGCCAATGATCATATTATTCATATTCCCAGACATGATCTTTCTGGTCCTATCCGCAAACCTAACTTGCAACGGAGTATTTGTGGGGGTAAGGATTAGATTTCTATCACAAAAACTCTTCGGGAAAATGTTCAGACTCGAGCCAGAATCTATCAAAGCTAAACCTAGGCATGTTCCTTCTAAGGTAACCTCTACCTTAAATGCTCTTGAGTCATCTAGTTTTGGCATCAACCGAGCTTCATTCTCAATATGAGCTGCATCTCTGGGACAGACGACTATAGGGCGATTTAGGTCCAGGCTAATCTCAGAATCAGATTCTATATCTGACATGTGATGCATGTAGTCATATCCTGAATCTGAATCTGAAGAAATATCTTCAGGATTTAACTTGGACATACCTCTGTATATGTAAGCTTCTTTAGACTCTTTTGACTTCTTAGATTCTTGAATTCTTGCCTTCATCGTCGCTACTCTCTCCTTGAGTTTAGGTGTCAACGGCTTTCTTGGTGTGGTATTGGTTCTCAGCACCAAGACTTCTTCTCCTCGAGCCTCAGAAAACTGATGTGATGACATTTTGCTAAACAGTTCGCTTGAGTGATTCTTCCGATTAACTGCATCATAAGAAAAACAACAAACGATTATTGAACTAACAGGCAGTATGATTACTCATACTGCTGCTAGGCTTGTAATCTACTAACTGAGAAAAAATAGAATCTCAGGGGGAAGACAGCTGTCAGAAAATATAAAACAGAAAATGGGCTCGGTCGACCGAGTGATAACGTTCGGTCGACCGAACATACAGATTATTTTTAATTTTTTATTATTATTATTTTTAATTGGGAACAGAAAAACGAAATAATAAAGTAAATTATTTAAGCAATTGGACCATTGATTCCCCGGCAACGGCGCCAAAAACATGATTGAGGTCATGTTAAATTATTAACTCGATGCCTAAATAACCACTAGCAAGTGAACTAGGTTCAATCGCAGTATAGCTAGATAGAGTCGAGGTCGATCCCACAGAAATCAATTGTGGATCTTAACTTAAATAGTCAACCTATTTATTTCGTTTGACAAAGACGGTCTATGACCAACGTAGGATACGAGAAAAGAAATACACACTCAAACATATAAACAAATAACATGTAAAACATGTAAACAAGTAACGTAATCAACTGCCCAATTATAACCGTAATCATTTGGATCTAGACAATTTATATAACAACAAGACTCATCAACTATTAATCCGTTCATATCTATTTATATTGGCTACGGGAGTCATCCTCTAAAACATGACGTAGCTCCGGTAGGTCACAAGATCACTGTGATATGGTTACGTGACTTCGCCTTTTAAATGCCTCCATCTCATATAACTCACACGCTTACAACTCTAAGGATGCCGATATTAACCGTACACCTCGTCTAGGCAACATTCCTATGGTTAGGCGTACTTCCTAAACGATCACTCAAACTCTCGTCCAACTAACAATTACCAAGTTATAATCTCATGCTAGGTTACAATCTACGTATAAACAAGGTGCGCGCAATTCCCTAATATAAACCTACCTACATAACGCTGAACGTCCGTGAAGATCAATTCATAAGCCTACCTAAGAGTTTTATATCGGTATTTCCTTTTTAAATGTTTTAATTAAATTAAGCGAGTAACGTAGCCATAGCCATACCTACTGAGATAACAGATTCAATTAAGCTAACCTAATCATAATGACGTGACTGATTAACGGATGAAACAGCGTTAGAGGCTCTCGGTCGACGGAATAGATGGTCCCGGTCGACCGAGTGACACCACTCGGTCACCCGAGTGCTTCACTCCCCAGATTACACCCCTGAACATATTTCTCAGCGTTTCTAATATGAACCGGATTATATAGTGAATCATCAGGATATTATATAAATTAAACTAAATACACGTAAATTAAACACATAGATTCATGCATAAATCTTAGGAAGAGGACGTAGGGTATGAGATCCTCATAGATAAGGCATCACCACCTCCCTAACGTCATAGCCTAGATCTACATTATCTAGCTATGAATAACTACTCAAACAATCAAAGCATAATTGGGAAATTGATTACTAAAAGAAAACAAGAAGAGGAACTAGGGCTTACATGATTGCACCCCCAACACCTTCACAAGCCTAAAGAATCCTTATTTGCTTGTATGTATATATGAATGAATTGGTATTGGTGTCTTCAAAAAAAATACAAAGGACTTGTGTTTATATAGAGCTATAGCCGACTTAAGAAGACCGACTTAAATGCCCACATTATTGAACCCTAACCGCCTCAAAGGATGCATTGGACTTCTGCTGGGCTTCGTGGACACTCGGTCGACCGAATGCATAGGCTCGGTCGACCGAGCCTTCTGTCTTCTGGGCTTCCTCTTGCTTTTGTATTGGGCCGCCTGAACATGTCTGCAATCCATTAAACCTTCTCCGAATTCCTCCTTTCTGCTTCCTCAAATAGCCCACAGCAAATTTAGGATAAAACACAGTCTGTAACATCAAATAATACAATAAAACCTTTAAATACACAATAATGAATCGTTACTCTTGGCATTCGTAAATTCAGCACATTACGACTAATTACTGCTATATTATAGCTCGTTCAAACTAGAATCGGGGATAAAAACCACAGAATAACGGGCGTAAAATTACCGTTATCACATAGCAATATCAAAATGAAGTACACAGACAAGACTTATGAAAAATCTCTTGTTTACTTCTTATCTGATCAGTATCACAATCAGAGGATGGCAAACTATAAGAAGTTCAAGAAGATTGAAGAGAGATTGCAGATCAGAGACAAGACTGATCAAATAAAAGCTAATGTAGAAGAATTTGAAAATTATTACAAGGATGAATCAGCTTTGCCAAAGCTAGTTTTCTAGAGAAAATGGAGGAATTCAAGTGAAGTGGACTATAACACAACTTTCCACAAAGAAGACTCAAAGCTAGAACAAGCTTATCATTTACATGATAAAGAAAGGAAATTCATTTTAGTTACACAAAGAGCACATAAAAGAACTTAGCTCTTATTTCAGTTTATTATCCACTGTGTAACTATTCCAGTTTTTGCAAATACTTAACGAAATCCAGTTTCCAGTTTTACCTTGTTTTTATTTCTATTTATCTTTAAGCTTTTCTTTTAAGGAGGGTTTTGGCATCATCAAAAAGGGGGGAATTGTTGGAAATAAAATTTATGTTTTGATGATTATTCATCGTATTTACTTATTTATTATCTTAACCCCATTGATGAAGTGCTGAAGCTAGCTGTTATAGTGAAAGGCTAAAAGAAGTCTAGAATTGAATGTATGGGTTTTACGAGAGTCTGATATTTGAATAGTTTACATCAGACAAGCATTGTAATAGTTAGAGAGTAGTATGACTGAAAAATGGAAATCATCTAAGAAATTGGAAATGATCTAAATAGCAAGAAATCAGTTAGATAATTAACAAGTCATTTAAACTGACAAACTGATATAGACTACACCAAATCAGGACTGAAGAAGGTAAGTATGATGAGGGCACAAACTCAGTTGGCTTATCTAGAAGAAAGAAGAACTGAGGGACACAGACTCAGTTATTGAAGATTGAAGAACTGAGGGCTCAGACTCAGTTACGAAAGCCAAGACTGTAAAGTTAGAATTCAGGCAAGTCTACGGTGACCTGAATTGAGTTTATGGATCTTGTATGAAGACCTAAGAGTCATAAGGATAATGAACTCTTAGAAGATATATGCTTATAGTGTACTCTGGTTAAGACAATAATAATCAGATGAAAAATTAGAGTACATATTTTTGAAAATAGTAAAATCTCAGTTAATGCTCTAAGTCAGTTAAGAAACTGACAACTGACAACCTCAGCATAAAACTGATCAGGATACTTAGTTTCATAGTCAGTCATCCAACAAACTGATAGTACAGTAGAACGTTGTCAAGAAAGAAATTCTATTGGATGAAATACTAACAAATCAGAACGGTCACAAAATATAGTTGTTACAAGATAAACGTTGATACAATTCGAATTCAAGCAAGATGAACGTTGGACGTTACACTATAAATAGAGGACTTTGCACCAAGGATTAAACACCGAAAAACCGACCGAATTAACAAGATTTCAAGCATTTTTGTGCAAAAGTCTAGTTCATTCGAATTGCTATCATCATCTGCGCTAACAAGATCAATCAAGAAATTCTTCAAGTGTTCAAGCTACATAGAATTTATCTAGATTCAGACACTTTGAAGAACCACAAGCAAGAATCAATTTATTGATTCTCAGCCCAACTTTGATTCTTAATCAAAGGTTAAGACAGTGAAGCAATCCGGTGAAGGATTTTCCAAGGATAGTTGTATCAGCAGTCGGTAGACTGTGTTTGAGGTGGTAGCTGGTGAAGAGGCAAACGTAACTCTTCAAGGACCAGTGGCTCAATCATTTGAAGAGCAGCAATCCAACCCGTTCTTTGATTGTTTAGATAGTGAAGCTAGGATTAGCCAAGGACTATTGTTATGACTTTTTGTAACAACTCACCTCAATAAGTTCTAGTGGAATTTTCCTCCTACACCATAGGGGAAGAGAGGATGGATAGGATTACACCACCTGGAACCTCTATAATTCTTGTTTCATTTACTTTACGCATTTACATTCAGTTATTTATCATTACAGCATTTATTATTGTTTATTCATCATACTCAGAACTGGTTGTTACACAAGCTCACAGCTCACAAACTGACATTCATCAGTATTCAGTTTTACACACTCAGCTTTCACATAGAATAACAAGATCCAGAAAAAGGCTAAACTTATATCCACTGCCGATTGACTCAGCTTTGTTATAAGTCAGCTTTGACTTTGACTTAGCTCAGTCAGCTTAACTCCACAGAAGTTTTAACTGAACCTTAATCGTTTAAAATCCACTTTTTAGTGACAAGTTTATTCACCCCCCCTCTAAACATGTGTTAGCCTTTCCATGGGACCAACACACTGAGCCTCTAATAGCATTTTATAGTAGGAGCATCCTGGCATGTATATTTGTAACCATGCCTACTAGTCGTTCTTGGGTCTCAGTTTTCCTGGCATCAGTCTTAATGCCTTTCTGATTGTGATTAAGGTATCATGACAATGCTCCTTAACATTGTTCAAGGTCTTTTGCATGTTAGACCTTTAATTCTTGCTTTCCTCCATTGATTTCAACACTTTACCAAATACGCCCATGTCTTCATTGTGTAAACTCACAAGTTCATTGAAGTTGTACTTGATAAATTCAACTTGTGTAGGAACATATTTCTTGTCAGTTCTCTTCTCTGTGTTGTTCTTTTCAGTTTCAGGCGCTTTCTCAGCTTCTTTCTTTTCTTTGGACAAGGGAGAGATGATAATTTTCAGTTTCTCCTTGTATTCCTCAAACTTCCTTCTTTCTTTAGATTCTTTCCTTGTTTGTTCTAGAATGAAAGAGTCAGTTTCTCTTACTGGTGATAGTTTCACATCAAACTCAACATCAGTTTCCTCTCCAGCTATGTTAGCTTCAGCTTGGTCAGCTTCAGTTTTGGCAATCTAAAGTACGCCTCTATCAGTTGGTGACTGATATCCTCCTTCTTTCTTCTCTAACTCAGACTGAGTCTCAGAATCTGAATCACTGCTTCCTTCAGAATTTTCTCCATCAGAGTTCTCAGTAACATTTTTTCCTGCTTCTTTTTCTTGAATTGAGGTGAGAATCCCAATCTGTCAATCAAGATTTCCCTGTGAATCATCATCATCATCATCATTATCATCCTTTTTAGACTTAGGATTCTCTTCTGTAGGATGCTTCTTGCAGTAACTATTCCTAATTAATGAATATCCATTGCTCAGAAAGTCTTCAGAATTGAATTTGTGATAGATGAGTGATATTGAATAGGTCAAAAACCCATTGCTCTGTGCTTTCCATTTCCTCTTGTTGATTTCTTTGATTTGGGATTGAGCTGAACTTTCAATGTGGATAAGCATCAAGTCTCCTACAGTCAGCTTCAATAAGTTTCCAAATATCGACAGATGGATCTGGCTGGGTGGTGATCTCTTCAGTTTCTCTAGGAATCTCCGGATTGGATTCAGCTAGAGTCTCAGCTCTCTTAGAGCTTTAGTTTTCTCTTCCTCTGTTTTGCTGGATTCCCCATCAGCAACAACTGGGATGACAGATGATTCAGCTTCAATTTATGAGACTAAGGTCACTTGCTCAGTTACATGTTACTCTTCAGCGACAACTTCTTTTTCCTTTAAAGATTCAGTTTCAGCTAATGATTCAACTTCTTCCTTGGTAGGTTCAGTTTCCGGTTTAGTATCTGGTTCCTCTCTTTCCTTATTAATATCAGCTTTCTTTTCTTCAACAAGTTCATCCAGATTGATGACTTGCACTGATGCAGATTCAACTTCAGCACCATCTTTATCTTCAGACTAAGATGCATCAAATTCCTTAATTGATTCCTCATACTCCAGTCTGGATGCTGATTTTTGAGGAGTGGACTTTGACAATGTGATTAAGTTGAGCATTTCCATTACACCAGGTCCGATTAGATCTTCATCCCTACCAGTTACCTCATCATCAAATTCAGTTCTCAGGGTTTGTTCCTCCTGAGTGTCAGCTTCTGGTAGTGATGGAACAATTTCTTCTTCAACAACAGCTTCTTTCTCAGCAAGAGCTGGTTTTGAGGGGACTTCCTTAGTTCTTGATTTCATTGCTGAACTTTCAGCAACTGAAGTAGCAGATTTTGCTGGTGAAGGCATCAAAATTATCTCAGCTGTTTATCAACCTTTGATTTGACAGAAGCTTCCAGCTTTCTCTTTTTCTCCTTTAACCTATCAAGGTCTTCCACGGCTTCGCTGGTTGTCATTTTCTTCGTTGACCTTTTCCTTTTCTTCTTAGGTTCAGCCTCAGAAACTTCAACTTTCCTCTTTTCAGACTTAAACTTTTCGTCCTTTGCTGCGATTTTACCATCCACAACTGCAGTGGATCCTCTTCTTGCAATTCCAAAGTGGTCAATGATCCTTTGTGCCAATAAGGCAAGTGTTTTCTTATGATAAAATCTTCCTGTCTTTTCATCAGTTTTATTCTTGGGTACATCTGATGATTGTGCTATCAATTGGTCAAAAATGTACGTCTACCAATTGAAGTTTTCTTCAAACCACAAAACATATAGCAAGTCTATCTTGGTGCCGGAAAGATTACCGAAATTGCCTGCATTTCCAATTAGGCAATTTGCTAGCATCTTGGTTTAGTAATTGAATTCTAGTTTGAGGAAACCAGTTGACCCTGACAAAGAAACATTGGAGTCTTCTTTAATTGAAATGTCTTTCCTTACCTTCTCTGTTTGCTCTTTGGTCATTTTAAGAGCAGAAGTGTATCCAGATTTTTTGAAACCAAAAATATCTGCAATGAGGTTCTCAATAACCTTGATCTCCTTTCCATTTACTTTGGTTATGTAGGATTTTTCATCTTTTTCAAATGCTGTTCTTCCAAATTCATAGAAATCGCCAATACTGTCCAGACATACACTTTCCAGATTGATGTTCAACACTTGCTCTAGACCTTTGATTTTTTGAATTTTCTCTGCAATTTTCTGGGCTAGTGTTTGATCTGTATATCTCGCAATGTATTGATCAAGTGAGATGATCATACTGGGTTCAACTATGGTGAAAGTCATGATTTCAGATTGTTGGAGTGAATACTAGGAATTTGAAGATAGAGAGAATTCTTTCAAACTGGGGGATAAATGAAACTGAAAGTAAGAATTGTGATAAGAATAAAACAAAGGTATTTATAGATGGTAGATTTGGTAGTTAGAAAATCTGAGTGGGATTCAAAACGTCTTGTCATAAATAACGTCAATTGTTGAGATATGAAAAAGATGGTGAGTGGAGAAGATGGACGGTTGAGATTTGAGTAGGGTATGATTTTTCTGCCAAGTGTAGCTTGTATCGGTAAATGCAGTAGATATAGTACGTCTCCAGCTGTAAGTATTTTAGCGTTGATCTTATCCACAATTTGATCAGTTTCCAATTAACTGTATCTCAATTTGGTTTTTCTGATTAGTTTTTGACATATGAGGTCAGTTTCCCATAATTCCTCAGTAGTCTGCATTTACCTACAAAACAAGTTAAGAACGTTTTGGTACCTATACCTGTTTGGGTCCTTTTTGGTTAGTTTTTGGATTGATTCTTAAGGATGACTTCTTTTCCTTAGAATTAATCTCCTTTTTAAGATCATTCAATTTTCGCCAAATTGATTTCATTTCTCTCACATATTCTTCTTGACCTTTTGACTTGGTAAAATCAGTTTTTACAAAAATTTTCTGTTTTGACTTAATCGTCTTTTTCTTGAAAATTTTGTGAGACTGAGTAATTATTGGTCCATTCCAGTCTTCATCAGCAGGAAAGAGTCTCTCTTTCCCCTTGAATCTAATATTCCATGAATGATTGTCATTCTTTTTTGAATAGGACTTGAATGTTCTTTTGACTGATCTCTGATCAGTTCTGCCTTTTTCAGCCTTCTGATTCTTTCTGTAGAATCTGTCAGTTTGTGAATTGCCACCAACTGATGTTACAGTTTTGCCAGTTTTTGATCAAGGCTGTGCTGACTTTTTGTCAGTTCAAACAATTTTATCAGCTTTCTGAGTTCTTAAATTTTGTGCAGCCACAAACTTAGGTGCAGTTGTATTAGGGCTGAACTTAGATTTCTGTTGATTGTCAAACCTTAAACCAGTTTTGTCACCAAATGTTTGTCCTGGTTTGAACTGAAAACAGGGAGATGGATCAACTGATGATTCTATGATGTTTATTATCTCTATTAATTCATCAGTTGGGCAATTCTCTTGGTTCCAATGTTAGTCATGATAAGATTGATCTCAGCTTTTAATCTTAGAACTTCAGCTTTCAACAATTCTCTTTCCTTTTTTACATTCTCATAACTTTTCTGAATTTCCTCTAATTTCTTTATGATTATGTCCAAGGTTTCATTGAAATCTGTATTTCTATGATTGTTTATGGCAGTGTGAAGTTGGATGTAGAAGCACTTACCTTATGATGCTTGATCGATAACTTCTCAGTTACAGCTTCTTCATTTTCCATTATCTGCTTGCCTTTATTTGATCCAGCAGAGTTGCTCATCAGATTTGTTCCAAAAAGTGTGATTTTTTCATCACTCTCTATGTGATCTTGTGCAGCAAACTTATTGGTAGAATCTCAGAGTTCTCATTGCTAATTATATCCATTGGATTTTCAACGAATGTCTCAATTAACCTTTCTGGAGTGTCAGCAACAAGAGCCTGGAATTTGGTTTTGTATTCATCAAATCGTAAAAATGAGTAATTAAATAAGCTTCTAAGGTGATGTTGTGTGTCCATGATGCAGTTTTGAAAATCATTGAAAAATATTTGAAATGACTGATATTTGAAAATTAGCTTTGGGACTCTTCGTAACTGAAACTCAGCTTCTGATAGTGATTGTTGGTATTGGAAACAACTAATGCCCAGTTATTTCAAACTGATAGAACTCAGTCAGAGATCTCTTCAAGGTGGAAGATTTGCTCCGATACCAATTGTTGGTCCCTTGGAAAGGCTAACACAAGTTTAGAGGGGGGGGGGGTGAATAAACTTGTCCCAAAAACTGAATCTTAAGGCATATTGGTTTCAACTTAAACTTGTGCAGAGTTAAGCTAAACTAGATGAGTATAAGTCAAGACTGACTTATGCTTGAACTGAGTTACCCGGCAGCGGATTAAATTAAGCCTTTATATAAAACATGAGTTTATCAGTTTGTCTAGATGAAATGCAATGCTGTGCTGACTCAGTTTCTTATGTTAGCTGTGTGTGTTCTGCAAATTATAAATTGTAAGGCTGCAAATTGTAAATTGTAAGACTGTAAATAAATGCATAAAGTAAGTAAATAAATAACAAAGAATTTTATTGAGGTTCCAGGTGGTGTAATCATGTATGTCCTCTCTTCCCATGTGATGCGGAGGAAAATTCCACTAGAACTCTTTGAGGTAGCTATTACAAAAAGTCCTAAACGGATAGTCCTTGACTGATCGCTAGCTTTACTATCTACGCAACTATAGAACATGTAGAATTGCTGCTCTTCAACTGCTTGATCCACTGGTCCTTCAAGGGTTGTATTGCCTCTTCACCAGCTCATCACAAACACAGTCTTCCTGACTGCAGCTCAACTATCCTTCACACCTTCTTGGTGTTTCACAATCTAAAACCTATGATAAAATCAAAGTTGAGACTTGAATCAGTAACTATGATTCAATTTGTGATTTGAGCTTCTTCTTCTAAATGTGTATAATATGCTCAGGCTCTGTTCTTCTTCAAGTGTTTGATCTTGATCTTTCTTCGAATGCTTATGAACACTTTGAAGATTTCTTGACCTTGCAATGTAGAATGCAGCAAGAGTTCTTTTGAATCACTTTTCTTGATGAAACTCTTTCTTGATAAAATTATTTCTTAGAATTCCGCACTTGTTGTTGTAGTACAAGTGGCCTATTTATAGGGTTTTCTCCAACATTTAGTTGATTCGAACGTTAGAATTTGATTTATTCTAGCCGTTGGTGGTTCTGCTTGTTCTGTTGAATGTTAGTGTCCTTTTTGACATTTCTGAGAATCCACTAACATTGGTTTCTTTATAACGGTCAGATCCTTTATCGGTTTTCATACATTCAGCTTGAATCTAATTTTTTGTGATCTAGTCAGTTTTCAGCTTTAAGAGCTTTAACTGAGTTTTTACTCTTCTTCAAAAAGTTCAGTACTCTATTCTTCATCTGATTATAATTGATTTAATCAGTGTACACAATAACTTAATAAATCAGCAAAGATATCATTGTCCTTATGTATCTTAGGTAACATACAAGATGTATAGAGTCAATTCAGGTCATCGCAATCTTGCCTGAAATCTAACTTTATAGTCTCGGCTTTAATCTTCATAAATTGAGTATGATCCCTCAGTTCTTTAGTCTTCAATAACTGAGTCTGTGTCCCTCAGTTTATCATCCACCGAGTTTGTACCCTCAGTTTTTCAACTTCTAGAGAAGTCAACCGAGTCTGTGTCCCTCAACGAACTTACCTTCTTCAGTTTCTGTAGGTGTGCTCTGCATCAGTTTTCCAGTCTTCAGTTTTGAACTCAATTTTTCATTAAATCAGTTACTCGTTTTCTCAGTTTTGAACCTAGAACTATTACGGTTCTTGTCTGATTAACTGATACAAATATCAAACTCTATTAAATCCTATACATTAATATCTAGACATCTTTTTGGTTTGCACTATAACAGCTAGTTATGACACTTCATCAATAGGGTTTAAAGTAATAACTAAATAACTGATGAATCATCATCAAAACATTAATTTTATTTCCAACGCTAGTAGATTCAGATAAGAAGCAAGATAAAGTAAACCAAAATTGATGCCGGAATATTCGGTTTGATAACCGGCTACTAACTCTTCTTCGGCTTCTAGTAAATCAAAAGGTAATCTCTCACACTCGGGTACAGTAGAAATAAAAAAAAGATTCAACTATTGTGAATTCATAAAAATAAGAAGGAAGGAGAATGCCCGGGCTGATACCTGTCGAAGTTCAGCACAGGAGGAAATGGAAAAACCATCAATCATGATCGAGTACCTTTCCGAGCCAACCAAAAACAGAATGGGATCATGGACATTCAGCCAGCGGTCCCATGTTGCATCGACGACATCATAGCTAAAATCGAAAATGGAGTCCTCTCTTCCGACCTGAAACAGGCTAAAGATCTAAGAAAAAGGTCAGCATGTTACACTATCATGAATGGAGTTTTGTATAGAAAATCATTCTGAAAACCTTTTTGTGATGTGTGCGGTCCGAGGAAATAAAAGGAATATTGATAGAACTCCAAGAGGGAGTGTGTGAGGGCCATCCCGCAAGCCGTACACTCGTTCAAAAGGTTATATTAGCCGGATATTATTGGCCCGAAATAGCCGACGACACCAAGAAATATATGTGAAACTGTGACAAGTGCCAGCGCTTCACCGATATACCTAGGCTACCTTCAGTAGAGCAAAGTATTCTTGTCGCTGTGGGCCATTTGATATGTGGGAAATTGATCTAAAATGGCCGCTCAAGGAAGGCCGATCTGGATGTGATTACGTCGTCGTCACCGTAGACTATTTCACAAAAAAGGCTAAGGCAAAGCCCTAGCAAAGATGAATTCTAAAGATATCATCTACTTCTTATTGGATCAAGTATGGACTAGGTTCGGGGTTCCAAGAGCGATCATATCGGATCACGGCCCGCGGTTCAGAGATGAGTTAACTCAGTTTTGTAAGAAGCACAACGTGAAGTCTTGGGAGCCGTCAGTATGCTATCAACAGGGAAATGGTAAAGTTGAGAATGCCAATAAGCAAGTACTTAAATTATTGAATAAAATCCATGATAAAAAAACATGAAAATTGGTAGATCACTTGCCGGTAGCCCTATGGGCACTCTGGGCCTCATAAAAAACAACAACAGGAGAAACTCCATTTGCTCTAACTTATGGTTCAGAGGCCATGGCACCGGTCCAAAGGGCTCTCTCTTGTGTAAGCTTCTCTTATTTTAGCGAGACCAAAAATGCGGTTACAAGAAAACATGACCTCGATTTGTTTGAAGAAAGGCGGATTAAATGTTATGGCCGCCTAGTCAACTACAAGCAGGCCCCAAAATGGCACCATGACAAACGGATCCGCGACCACTCCTTCACAGTTGGTGATTTTGTTTTACGGAAAAGAGAAGCCGTAGGGTACAAGGCCGAGAAAAGAAAGTTATCAGAAAATTGTGAGGGTCCTTTCCAAGTCTCAAGGATAATCAAGAAAGGAACCTATGTCTTGAAAGATAAAGAGGGCAATGAGTATAACTGGCCCCGGCACGCAGACAACTTGAAAAGATATAAATGTAAGAGTGACGTTTCTCTTTCACTTTGTAGGCGAATTACCTTTTGTAAAAGGGTACATGCCATCTATATTGAAAATCGTTCGAATGAAATACTGGCTTCAACATTCAAAGTTAGTCTTGTGCACGTTGTGCCCAGCCGCTTTGTTTCTGACAAACCTACAGGCCCAAAGCCCTAGACTTGTCTAAAACAAGGGGCCCGGAGAAAAAATGGTAATTACTTATGACAACCTCGCCGCGAGAACTTCATCGAGCTCGATAAAAAAAATCTGGGACTCTAATTGCAAATTCGAAAAAGTTGGAATACCTCGAGAAAATATAAGGCAAGAAATAAATAAACATTACATAAACAACCCAAAACAGTGGCCACACCATTATTACATCAGGATTATGAATGCTGAAAACACACAACATAACCACGGGGCAACAAATCCCTAAGCGTCAGAAATCCACTCATCATCAGAGGGATCATTGGTAGACAAAGAGGAAGATGAAGCACCATGTAAGTCGACGGGTGCGAGGACGTTCCGAACACCCTAGCTAGGAAGATACTTATCTGTGAAACAAGGCCGGAACGAAGCGACCCTCTTGCAAAGATGAGAAATCAGCCACGCAAAAGGAATGAAACGAAGTGGCACAAATGCAGGGGAAAAAATAATGGCCTGACGATGGATTAAGACGCTTCAATTTATGTTCATGCCCACAGTGATGGCATTGAAAAGAATGGACTCGGCCTCAGTGATCTCTTGGAAGTCCACGGATGGAATGATACGAGAGTTGATGAACCGCTTCCAAGCCTGAGCGTTCTTTGACAATTCAGAAGCGGTACCCTGCAAAACAGGTGACCACTTACCCGGTAATAAAACGTGCAGACCTTGAACGCAACAATAGGTCTTGCAACTCTCATCATCGATATCCCAAAGCTTTTCAAAGTTAGTGGCAGGGTTAAACACCGGAAGACTAAAGAAATCAGTGATAACACAGGGGTGAAAGGTACAGTGACACCACGAACGGAGACCTAAGTAGTACTTTCAACAGTATGAGTCTCTGACAATACCTCATAAAACTCACGCACCATGGTAGTGATGATCTGACCACGAGGAGTTGCAACGAAGGTTCTCCAACCGGATAATGTAATTCGAGTCCTAGACCGGCCACCCTTCAACCTTGAGCATGTTCAAACCTTTCTCCACCTGGATCGGGCAACGACTGAAATGCTCATAGAAACGAGTATGAGCAACACGAGATGATGTGTCAAAGAAAGACACCAGAGTATTGGAAGAAGAAGAAGACATTATAATGGAATGAAAAAGAGGAAAGAACGAGGAGTTTCATTTGCTGCAAAGGCTTTGAATTCTGTAAGTGTGTTGAGAAAATGGAGGGGCCCTCTTATAGGCAAGAACGAAATGATCCCACTTCATGATTAAGAGGATCTGACGCCTCAAGATCAGGCAATCTCTTTGAATTCCAATTTTAAAAACCGCCTTCATTATTTCGCGGTTACTGAAATGGCCGTCAGTTCAGAACAATCGCCTATACGTCTCAACCAATCAGAGGCCATAACTTTTCACCTCAACCATCACGTCCGACATAAAGGGGAAAATAGTTGCACCTTACACGCAACCATTATATCACGTACAACTGGAATCGGGGCCCAACGCTTGCCTGAAACGAGGGACCCGCACAACGAAAACTTTCTAACAAGTGCAAATGTTCAAACACGGCGTTTTATTCGAACCAAGTTCGCAAGGAAGCACCAGCGACCTTGATTGAAACAAAGGGGGTGCATTATGGAATTTTAAAACATAGGCTATAATCCCTACGTCTATTTCAATCCAGCTCTCCACAAAATGCCCACAACCTGGATTTAGACAATGGGGCCACGCCGGGATTATTCAAATTCAGTTGGCAAATCACATGTCAGATTTTATGATCTAAGTATTTTTAGCGAACCTGATGTTTAACGCTCTCAATATCGCCAAAAACAAGGTGGCCACATATATACATATGGGTAGCGAACCCAGCTAGTAGATTCAAAAGAAAGAATATTTGGAACAAAAGCAAAGTGCAAGGCTGAAAATAAAGCAAAATACTTAAAGAAAGAAACAAAATGAATAAAAGGCCAACAAGATAAATACAAGTCAAATACAGAACTAAGATTATTATAGATTCATTATTTCAAGGGCCGAAGCCAAAAGAGTTGAATAAAATTACAACCAGGAGAAAAATAGTTAAGCTTGCTCGTTTGAAGGCGGAGTAGTTGTATGGGCCGGTCAAATTCAGATAAACATCAGTGTCTTACTCAACACTCTCCTCGCCACCTTCACCATCACCGCCTTCACCATCGCTATCATCAACATCTCTACCATCGGCGGTTGGAGCGGAAACACTTTTAATCAATGTCTTCAGATTGACCGGATTGTGAGGAGGCGGAATCCAGACCTTCTTTCTCCTGATTTGCATTGAAACTAGCGATCTACTCATCAGTATAAGGGATCTCGGGATAATACACCCGTAAGAATGGATCTTTCTGAGAAAGGCCGGCCCAGGCAGCTACCACCTCAATTATAGGCCCATCGCCATTATTAAGACATCTAAAACAACGGACGCAGTGGTAAACCCTGATCCAAGCTCTCCTCTAGAATATCGGAGAACTCTTTAGAGTCACATATGCACAAACGACTTCAAACACAACCTGCTCCGCGGCCTTTTTTCCTCTACAAGCTGCTCCTCAAGCTTAGCGATTTGCTCCAGGAATTCGGCAGCCCGTTTCACAAGTTCACCGTTTTTCATCTACTCCACCTTGAGTTTCTCCTGCTCATCAGCTAACAAGTTTTCAACGGTCTCCGCACGCTTTTTGTATCCAGCGCGTTCGTTCCACAGACGGTTGTTATCTTGCTTCAGGTCCGCCACCTTACCTTCAGCTGCATCTTTGGCTTGTTGGGACCGCTCACAGAATAATGAGCTTTGTCCAATACCTCTCGGTTCTGGACGTCAACCGCATACACAGCGCTCCCGGTCCTACGCAGGCGAGTGCCAATCTGAAAAAGTGAAAAGGATAAGCCCACAGATAATGAAAAGGAACGAGATAAAGATATAAAACAATAGTAGTCAAAAATTTTACCATGCTAATGGCCAGACCGAACTGCTCGACCAGCTCACGAAACTCAGTCATGACATCGAACTCCGACACAGACTCATTGTCCACCATTACCTGGTCAACAATCTCATCCCCAATAGCGAGCTGAGCTGCAGGAGGTGAATTCCACCCAATATTTCCGAGAGGAATGACATCCGTGATCGACTCTGCCAGTTGCCTACTCTTTTTCCTCAGAGGTTCCTTGATGAAGTCCCGTTCCAGCCATAGGGCAGGTTTCCCCGTATAACCAATAGGGAAAGGCTCTCCATGACCCATGCTTGGTTGTGGCTCCATAACAGGTTCGACCTCCCAAGCAACGGGGCTGCCTGCGCCTCCAGCTTCAGTATTGGTAATGTCTCCTTCATCGACAACAGAGACCTTGGATTTCTTGAAGGCATGATCCTCAATGGATTTAATGGCCTCTTCAGCCTGTTTTCTCTTGCTGGCCTCCGCAGCTATAATGGACTTAGAGACCAAAGCCTTAGCCCTCTTATTTTGCTTAGGGGGTACAACAGAGGCCCCGTAAAAATCGGACCCGTCTACCAAAGGTGGTGTCGTCCCCAACGCTTTCTTCAGGGCTCTCTTTCTGCCATCGGCTTGGGTGGTAGTGAGCTCCTTCCTCGATGTTCTCCTTTCAGTTGCATCAACCATGTCTACTGCAAAAAAGATCAATCAATAATAGAGAAAATATACACGAATTGTAACGCCCCGTTCCCGGACACCGAGTTCTTATCCAGAAATCAGAACGTTCGGCACGCATAATATTGAATAAATAATATTACACGTAAGCCTCTACTACGTCGTATCAAATAAAATCAAATGGAAGCTAAAAGACTCGGGTATATTTTTCAAATAAACAAGAATAGAAATAAAGAACTAAAGAGGAAATGTATTATTATTACATTCGAAATGAAACCAACGAATCCAAATCTTTACGAATTCCAACGTACTAACAGTAAACTACAAAATCAAATAATAATCCAAGTCTAAGGCATAAATGAAATAAATGATAAACAAGGTCTTCAACTCCGGCGTCATCAAACGTCATCATCGAAGTCCTCCTCGAAGTCATGACTAACCTGTACGTCTTCTCTCCCCCAAACACATAAATAGACATGCATTTAAGGTAAGTACAAAGTACAAAGTAAGAAGTAGAAGCTACAATTCAACTAAAGTTATTATTAAAGATGTTATCTTAGTGAGACCGACTCAGTTTAGGGTTCATTCCATGCCCATCGACATGTCACGACTAAACGTTTCTAACTTAGCTTATCTTTGTTACATCACTACTCAAGGACACAATGCATGGTGAAAATTCCACCAAGAGATATACTTGCCAACTACGGTGATTAGCACCGGTAGTCATGGGATCTCCCCGGTATGCATATACGCTCGATGGATTTCCTCCACTACCTTTCAGCCTTTTGAGCCAGTAGCGTTGTCCACCTTTTATGAACGTATCACATCGCCGATTTGAATCAGTGCCAACCAAGAATAGATGACGTTTTATCTTTTATCTACACATATGTAATTATTAAATGTGAATTAACTAGTCACCTAAGTGTTTTTAGAATGAAATCTCACCTTATCAGCTCTACTCCCTCACTTAGACAACTAGACATCACATCCTATCAATTACACAGACATTGATGAACTCTAGTTCATCAAAGCACAAGCCCTTTCATGCCCTTTCGACGGATCCGAACTTCAACTCCCTTTAAGAGTACATTCGGTGTTATAGCTGAACGAATCAGAAGTTCAATCGAAGCTTGTTCATATTTTAATTAATGTTAACATATCGGGATTAAAGGTTTAAAACAGTGAAAACACAATTATGAAGCCTGAAAACCAACCTGAAACGCTAAAACAGTATAAACAAAGTACAATAGACCAGACGCCCGTCTAACATCCTATGGACGCCCGTCCGTAACCAAACGCCCGTCCACTAACCTCGGACGCCCGTCCGTTTAAAACAGCTACATCCTGAATCAAAATTTTCACCTCAAACGCCCGTCTGCCTATTTTAGACGCCCGTCTGAGTTACTAAGGTCCCGAACGCCCGTCTGCCTAGTGCAGACGCCCGTCCGACTGGGTTTTTCCCAAAATGCTAAAATCTTTGCAAATCGATTTTTGAATCGTTTCTAACCTAATTAACCTCGTTTTCAACTCAAAAAAACGTGGAAAACATATCTAAACATCTATGATCCTTTGATCAACGAAAAAGCATAACTTTCTTGCATCTACGCATCATAAAACTTGATTTAAACCTCAATAACAATAATTAGAATTGTAGGAAGAGCCTCTTACCTTTTAAGCAGCAAATTCCTACTCCAAACCACAGAAACACAGCAGCCAAACTGATCCTTTTCTGCAGGAAAACATGTGTGATAAATCCAAACTTAGATTAGATTCAATCACACGCTTCTAGACGACGAAAACTACGAAATGATGAGTTTGAATCCATCAAACTCGAAGATGAACTGAATTAGGGCTTAATCATACCTTAACAAAGCTTCAACTTTTTGATGTCACAACGTTGCTCTACACAACGATTCCGGTGCTCGACTTTGATCTAAAAACCATCAAGGATTGACTTATAACCGATAAAAACAATCCCTCAGCCCTAATTCTTGCACCCACACACGCAAGAGGTAAACTTTGGAGGTGGAAAAATCTGATTAAAAGATTATGGGGTGGATTAGGTTGATTTTCCCTTAAATAGGAAGAATCCCATAATTACCTAATTTCCATAATCACCCTTATTAAATCAGATTTTCTTCCTTAAATATTTATATATATATGTCAAAATTATGTATATAAATATCCAAATTAGTAAACTCCGAATAAAAGGAACCGAACCCAATATTTCGTTTTCGCAAAATGACACGTCTGCCCTTTCCCGAAAATCGGAATATTACACGAATAAGAATGCAAGTTTGAAAAGCAGAATGAGAATTGCAAATGAAGGAAAATTACGAGAGGGTTGCCTCGCATGAAGCCCCGCACAAGATTCACACTCCGAGGGGAAGCACCTTCCAATGTGGCCCTCTTCAAACCAATCATCACCGGGTTCACGACGCGTTATATGAGTCAGAGGATGCGAGATCGGAGGACCAAAAATCATCACCAAACTTGCATACCAGTTTTGTGGGTCGATAAGATCTCACCAACTGACAAGTTTCTTTCCATGAGTGGTGCCGGTAGAATCGATAAACTCTAAAGAAGACTTGACAAAGTCTTCTTTGTAACCATGGACCGAGCATAAAACCTTAGTCGACAACTTCTCCACCCTTGAATCGTAATGGGGAAATGGGCATTCCACTCGTGAACTTTTTTGGTGGGGTTGAAGATCAGACGTGGAACCTGTGCCATCACAGAGATCTGTCCGGGAACCCCAGTGCTGCAAAATCTGTAAAATCGGTTGAAGATTAAAAGAGAGGGCTCTTGTCCATTCGTCCGACAAAGTACGATAAAAGCTGTAACGGTCGTCACCGCTTGTGGCACAAAATCACTCGGCAGAGCCGCCATCCAATCCATCACCTCTATGAAAAAAGGGTCAAAAAGAGGATGCAAGCCTGAATGGAAGTTGTCAAAATGCAATCAAGGAAACATCTGATCGACGCGAACAAGCGAAGTCTTCAACCCTATCTAGCCTGCCTTCAGGGTCGACGATCTTAGTAGGTTTAATGCGGGTGAATCTATAAGTGTTGGGAATATTGTATTGCCTCACGAGCTCAGCATTAAGATCCTTGCTATCTCAAATCTCCACCCATTCCATTTCCGCACTTTTGTCAAAGGCATACATCCTCGCAAATTCTGCCTTAGCCTCAGGGTTGTTAGGAACATTGTTGTTCTTTTTTGACGACTTGTTACCGGATCAATCTCCAGTTTTAGCCGCTACTCCACCAGTGCGGCTCGTCTTTCTATTGGCATATTTAAGAGGCGACTCTAGCGCCTGGGAAGCTCTTCCACTTCTTTATCAGTATCAGCGGAATGGCCCACTACAGGCTCATTGGACGTAGAGTGTTTCTTGATTGCGTGCAAGGCACTTACTAGCAATAGGACTAGGTCTATCGTAGCAGAGTACTGGCGAGTCAAGGTCAAATCCCACAGAGACTCGTAAGAACACAAATCATTCAAGATTGAGATGTCACAATAACGGTCTACGACTAACTATAATAAGGGTTGAATAAAAGTGGTGGCAATAAACAAACAAGATTATGCAAGTTCAAACGGAGCACACAAGAGTTTCTATTGTGTTAGTAATTATGAGTTATTAGTTATTACCCCCAGAACATGCATTAATCATCCCCGTTGGTAAATTATAATTCATTCTCAGCTATGGGTGCATCTCCTAACCCTATCTACTTCCACTGTAAAGACATCAGACAATCTATGTGCAATTGACCTCCTTCGTTGGTTGTATAAGTTCACATGTATTAAGTTTTAGAGTTTCCGGCTCAAGACCGAGAACCTTCCTAGGCAGCCATCGACTATGACTAGCACGGTACTAAGTAAACATCAAGACAATGTCCAAATTAACACATCACTAACAATTCTTCATGCTAATTTATGATGACATGCAAATAGTTGATCAGGCTACTAACATGTAAATTAAAGTTGTCAATCAACGTAGCTGGCACTGATTATCATGAACTAGAATTTACTAGGTATTCAGAGCTAGCGATATAGACCTTCGCAGATCTAAAGAGCGCAATCATTATTTCATGATTTCTTCACCAACGAATCAGATCTATACATACATGAGGTAAAATAAACTAACTACTACATAATTAAACAAAATAAACAATTAAAACACACTAGTCAAATAGAACAAGGACATATATATGTCTTGGAAAAGATAGAAAATCCTACTTAGAAAGACCTTGGCTCTCTTCCTAGGAGGCGAATATGTCGACTCCGTGACTAGAACTCATAAAATATATAAATAAAGTAGAAAGAACTTTTATTGCATAATAGTTGTATGTTTTGAGGTACAATTGGACACACTGAATTATGAGGCTGATTCCTCTTATTTATAAGCTAAATAAACCGACTTAGAAAGACCTAGAACTACCCCTTGTCCAAGAAAATGCATTTTTCGGAAGATTCTAGTAGCTCGATTTATCGGCGGCAACTCCCAATTAATCGGGGGCATTTTTGTCCTTTTCCTTCTGCCAACATAACTTGGACGGTTCTGGAATACCCTAGGCCCAATCCTTTCATTCAATCATCTCCAAAATCATCCACAATGCTTAGCCCAATTATTTCGTATCCTGAAAATAATTAAATAACGCAGAAAATAATATCGAATAAGGGAAATTAAACGTGAAGTGCAAAATGCTCGACTCACGAACCCGACACATGACATTCAACTAAAATGGTTCATAATTATAGGTCGAAACAACTATTTTAGCTCGTAATGGATAGAATGTTGATGTCGTAGGATATACTATTTTAAACGACATCAACTACCCCTACTAGCCCTTTGCTCGTCCTCAAGCAGAGTATCAATGCGGAATATACCTACAAGAGCAATCCCCATAAACTGCCACATATTTAATAAAGATTTCCGGCATAACACGCATCAAGCAACAATCGATAAGCTCCCCATCAATCATTACTTACCATGCGTCAATGCGTCGTGTGATAAATCCTACGTTATAATGCGTTCGTGGAGAGAATCAAGATGTAATAACCCCACAATCTTAACTACGCATACACTCACTCACCTTGCCTTCAGACTTGGTTACACATGTCTTAGGTCCTCGTTTGTTTTAAGCGTCATCAACTACCCCCTACTAGCCCTTAGGGACCGAGTATTAATCTTAGGTCCTCGTTTATTTATTTTTTATGCGAGCGTCATGCCAGTTTTGCTACGAGTTCGCTTCCCTCAATTATTTTATAATATTGTATAATTTCTTTTTGCTTTTTGCTTTTTTTTTTTTTTATTTTTTTGGCAGATTTCTCACTATTTTTTCCTTTCACACTCGCAAGCCTGTTTTGTCCCGGTTTACATTTGTGGCATTCAAGTTGCTTCCCTTGTACTCCAACAATTTGTTAAAGTATATACACAGACAAATAATGATTCCCGGTTAAAACAACTCGTCATCTCATCTCAAACACTTGTCACTCAGATTTTGTGCTCAAATAATTGAGCGCAACAGTAAAATAGAAATTAATAAATTGAATAGGCTATAGCTAACTTCAAATCGTTCTTGGGCTCCTTTTATACCGATTCCTTACTTAGAACGGTCAATAGGCAAGATAGAAATAATGTTTAAATTTTCAAAATGTTCAATCTCAAGCTAAGACCTACTAACCCCACTTATTATAGGAATTGTCCCCAATGACTAATAATAAAACAAAAAATAGAAAAAGGTACTAAGCTCTGGAATTGGTTGGCTGAGTCAAATAGTGAATCATGGAGCATAATCATTAGCCCCTAGGTCATCCATCCTTCAAGTATTTAACTGCATTCCAAAATACTTCCAAAAATTGTGAGTAACATGCAAAGGGCAATAAGAAAATAAGGTGGCGGTAATTATGCATACCTCAGGAAAGCGTAAAAACAGTTTAAGCCACTTTATTCTTTATTGACCTAAGCAAGACATGAAACTATTATGAGGGTATCACATGAGTATCGTGCAGCAAAAAACCACATATATCTCTAGTCAGATGACCACAAATATATGTGATGAAAAAACCTTGTGATTGTCATGCTACTTTATTGACTCAAACAAAGTAAACCAAAATAGTAAATAAACGTTTAGAAATTGTTTTAAATTTATAGTCGGCAGCTCGACAGTACTAATAGGTCTTCTTTATTCGTATACTGGATCGTCCAACATAAAGACTTCCAATTCAGGGTCATACTTGCGATCTAGGTAATCATTAGCATGTGGCCGTTTATTATGAATGTCTTCCCAGAGTATTCATTCCTAACTTCACACGCACCTGAATTGAAGTCTTTTGTGACTACTTGTAGTCCAAACCTTCTAGTCTTCAGCTTCCCAGGAAAAAGATGAAGACATGAATTATTTACTAGCACCTTATCTCCAACTTGAAATGTGCGGTGGAGAATATTTTTATCGTGTAAGCTCTTCATTCTTTCATTATAAATCCTTGCATTCACATACGCTTGAAGTGTAAATTCCTCCAATCTATTCAATTCTAATAATCTCCTCTCACCGGCTAAACTTTCATCCATGTTTAAGAACCTCATAGCTCACAAGGCTCGGTGCTCGAGTTCTACCGGTAAATGACACAACTTTACAAAAACTATCATATATGGTGACATCCTAATTGTGGGCCTATAATCAGTTCTGTATGCCCAAAAAGCATCATCTAATTTCAAAGACCAATCATTCCTCGTGGGATTCACATTCTTCAATAATATCCATTTTATCTCTCTGTTCGTGACCTCCACTTGTCCACTTGTCTGGGGTGATATGCTGCTACAATCTTATGTCTAACCTCATATCTCAACATCAATTTCTCAAACAACCTATTATAGTAATGGCTCCCTCCGTCACTAATTATGGCTCTAGGCACTCCAAACCTCGTCAAAATGTTCTTCTTAAGAAATCTCAAGACAACCCTGGCATCATTAGTAGGTGAGGCCACTACTCCCACCCATTTAGAAATATAATCAACTGCTACCAGGATGTAATGATTTGATTTCGACGATGTGAAAGTCCCAACGAAATCAATTCCCCACACATCGAATAACTCCACTTCTAAGATATTATGTAGTGGCATCTCATTCCGCTTAGAAATGTTACAAGTCATTTGACAATGAAAGGCTCTTGTAAACTCGTAAGCAGACTTATGAATTGTCGGCCAATACAATCCACACTGTAGAACCTTTGTTGTTGTCTTGTCCGGCCCGTAGTGACCTCCAACTTCTCCGAAATGACATTGGCTTAAAATAATTGGAATATTGTCATCATGGATGCATCTTCTGAGAATGGTATCATGGAAAATCTTAGATAGTTAGGGATCGTCCCAATAATAATGCTTTAGATTTGTAAAGAACTTCTTCTTATCGGCACTCATGCATTCCGGTGGTAGGTACCTTCCTGCTAGAGAATTTACACTGTTATCAAACCAATGGAATACCTTGCCCACTCTTGTTCTATTTTATCTAGGCTATGATTCGACTAGAGCTACTACTGAGATGGCAAAAAGTTGTTCATTTGGAAAGCTCTCCCTGATCTCAGTAGGTTACTCATCTTCTAGAAAAGTTAATCTTGACATGTGATCAACCATCTGGTTCTCAGATCCCTTTTTATCTTTGATCTCGACATCAAACCTTGTAAGAGTAAAATCCATCTTAACAATCTTGGCTTGGAGTCTTGCTTTGTTAGAAGGTATTTCAGAGCTGCATGGTCAGTGATTACAGTGACTTTCGATCCTGTCAGATATGGTCGAAATTTGTCAAATGCAAAGATAATTCCTTCTCTATACACGTATAATTCCTTTGGGCACTGTTGATGTTGGTCCCTTGGAAAGGCTAACACAAGTTTAAGGGGGGGGGGGGGTGAATAAACTTGTCACCAAAAACTTTCCTAAACTGGAAATGCCCCAGGAACTGAGTTTCTTCTAAAACTCAAACTGACTCTCAATTCAGTTTTGTTCCTATCCTTTAATCTTGTATAGGAGTTTAGTTAACTCAACTGAGTATAAGTCAATACTGACTTATTCTTGGTTTAGTTAACTGGCAGCGGATAGAACTAGCCTTTAGTGCAATAGATGTGTCAATAAAGATCTGGACCTCCTATGTATCAGTTTTGTGCTGACTCAGTGTCTAACGTTTGCTGAGTGTGAAGATAACAAGATAGAGTAATAATTAAATCAATCACAACATAAATGTAAATGCATAAAGTAAATCAATACAAGATTTGTTTCTGGAAGTTCCGGGTGGTGTAATCCCGTACGTCTCCCCTTCTCCTGTGGTGTAGGAGGTATCACTAGAATCTTGAGATAACCGTTACAAAATCCTAGCACAATGACAGTCCTTCACGACACCCTAGTTTCAATGTGTAAACATAATGAAGAAAGGTAGGATTGCTCCCTTCATTCTGCACACTGATCCTTCGGAGGTGGAAAGATTCCTTCACCAGCCCACCACTCACATACGCACAGTCCGCAGACTGTACCAACAGCTGTGGCAACCAAGTTGCAACTGCATGAGGAAAGGTGGAGTTGCTCTCCTCAAACTATGCACAACCAACCCTTTTTCACAAAGGTTAGGTTTAGAATTTATCAAGGATTAATTCAGTGAGCTATCTGATTCTTCTGGATATAGCGTTGTAGCTCCAAGATGCCTTCTTCCCTCTTAATAGGTTACTGAATCTTTCTTTTAAATATCCAAGGCAATTTTGTTGGCTTCCCCTTTTTCTAGATATGAGATCTGATTTTCTGGATCTGAATCTTTAGATATGTGCTTTTCAAAACTACTCAGATCTCTCTTACCAATCCTTTTTCTCTGTGTATTTATAGGGGTGATGTAACGGTCACTCAGCTCTTGTAGCCGTTACATTTTTCGTTTAGCCAACGTTCATCTGTACGACCTTTTGTCGTTTTGTCAGTTTAAATTAAACAAGGCCTTAACTCAGTTTTCTACTCTTTTCGAAACTGAGTACCTTGTATTCTTGACATCCGACTATTATTTACTAAGTCGGAGCACACCATGCAGTTTCTTCTTCACCTGATAACTGATAATATTTGTCCTTAAGATTACTCAGTTTTATATGATCTATAGTTCAGTTTCAGGTCACCACAGACTTGCCTGAATCCTGACTTATAGTCACGACTTAATCAGCTTCTAACTGAGTTTGCCACCTCAGTTCTTCAGTCTTCAACAACTGAGTATGTGTCCCTCCGTTCTTCATTCTCCTAGATAATCCAACTGAGTATGTTATTCTCAACGAACTTATCTTCTTTAGTTTTCTCATAACTGAGTCTGCTCCCTCAGTTCTTCATATATAAACTCAGTTTTCTTGTTGTGACTCAGCTGTTTGCCTAGTTCCTAACTATTACAATGCTTGTCTCAAATAACCTATACAAGGTTCGGACTTCTAGAGAACTTATACATTTTCTCTAGATGCTTTCTTGCTTCTTCTTTCATTATGCACTATAACAGCTAGTTATGATTTCATCATCATGGGTTATAAGTGATCTTATTAATTACGTGACGAATCTTCATCAAAACACAAATATTATTTCCAACAATTTCCCCTTTTTTGATGATGTATCATAACCCTCCCTAAAAGCAATAATAAAATAATAATGCAAGAAATCATAACGAATTAAAATAACAAACTAAAACAGCTGAGTCTATTACAAGATTAAAGTTGAAACAAACTGAGTTAAAACTAGACAAATTACATCTTTTCTTTTTCAAAAGCCAACATCTTTTCTCCAAGGAAAATGCTTCTTTTAGTTTCCAGAAGTCTTCTTTCTTTTCCTTCTTCAACTGATTCACCATCTCTAGGCTTTCCAGATATTCACTGATCAACTGATTAGCCTCTTCATTGTCTTGGTTCTTGAGTTTGATCAGAATTTCCTTGATTTCCTCTTCCATCAATTTCTCTTCTTCTTCTAAAATCAAATTAAGTTTTTCTCTTTTAGCTCTCCTTTCTGGTTTCATTTTAGCTTCCCCCTTAGTTTTTGTCTCTTTGCTTCCATCTGCTTTAAACTTTTCAAGAAATCTGGCACATAATACAAGCTTCTTTCTGATATTCAATACAGTTTTAACTGAGGTTTCTTCATCTTCCTCAGTTCTTGTTTCTTTGAAAGTTTCTTCTGGAATCAGCTCTTCAATCAGGCTATCAACTACTTCTCCATTATGTTGAATTGCAAGTAGATTGTCACGGATTTTTATTAACAAAACAAACAAGTAATAATCCGGTTAACCTCAAGTATAAGGATCGTAGTAATAGTGGTTAATGCCGGGTCGATCTTACGGGGAACTGGCGATTGCTAACCCTAGTTTTTGTTTAACTAAGCTATGTCACGAAACTAATCTAAACAGTGAATAAAAACCAAACAAAACAGAAAATAAAACTAGACAGAGGATATAATCCAAAGCTAGGAAGGATACGGGCTGCGAATCAATTCAATACTAAGTTAAACTAAGATGCAAATAAAAGTAAACTAACTAAACAAATTCAAGTTTTACGGATTAAATCAAGTTTATAACGAGCAAACGAGGATTGATCCACCTATCCAACAAGAATTGATTTCCAATCTCGATTATATCGCGGTTTTTATCTAGGTTGTGATTCACCTTATCTATTTATGAACCCAAATTCCTTAGAAAGTTCATCTATTAATCTATTATCTTCCGATGTAAGATTAATGCGTTTTCTAACCAAAGGTGTAAACTTTATGTTTATTATCTAGCAATTAAACCTATTAACTTCCGTTATGATAGATTCGAATTACTATTCTTATTCATGATGATCTAGGGTTTATTAAGATTTCCATCAAAAATAAACAATCACACATGCATATCTTCCGATGTAAAAGAAATTAAACGTAATAAACATGAATAAGAAACAACCTTTAAATAAAAACTCACAGTACAATCGAAGAAAACGAAATCAACAATCGTTGGACGGCTTCACAATACTCGTTTGATGAAGCTTTTAGCCTCTGAACATCCTCAGCAACTCAAATTTGTATAAACAGTGCATAAAAAAGTAACTAGATTTAATCTAACCTAAAGTGCATGAAAACTGGAACAAAAGGAAGAAAAACGCAGCCTAAAGCCGCCCCTAGGTTTAGGGTTTTGAATAATGAGTGTATGGTATCCTTAGGGTTGAGAAACAGCCGACTATTTATAGATTTTAAAGTCGGTTCTGCTAAGTCGGCTACCGGACGCCCGTCTGGATCCTTGAACGCCCGTCCATTCTTCATATGAACTTCAAATCGGGCCGAGTCATGATCAGACGCTCGTCCATCCAGCGTCCACCTCAGCGTCCAAACTTCCAGAATCAACTTTCCATCCCTGAACGCTCGTTCAGTTTCAGCAAACGCCCGTCCACTGGACGGGACCTGGACGCCAGTCCAATATGATTAAATTTCGATTTCTTGATCTCTATCTCTTTACTTCTTGTCAATTCCTTCATTATCTCTTTTATCATCATATATTTCGACTCTTATCTCTTTTTGATCATCATTTGAGCATCAAACACGTACCTATAACACATAAAAACATCGCAAAACGTAATAGTGTCCAAATAATCATAAAATCATAATTAAAACAATAAATCAACCTATTTTGCGATTAACTCTTCTAAAATATCATTTACTCAATATATTCATTAAATACTCGTTTCTTATGCGAATTAATACATATATGAGGGAAATTAACATAGAATATAGCCTTATAAATCGTGTAAAATCACCCTTAACAACTCCCCCACACTTAAGCTTTTGCTCGTCCCGAGCAAAACAAAACAAAGTAAAGGCTCGAGAAAAGATCAGACATCTAAACATATATAACACATATCCAATAAATCAGAAGTTCACCAGTGCGTGTGTGCATAGCCATAGAAAACTTCCACTAAATCCAAACTCGAGAAACTCAAAGCAAAACTAGCTAATACCTCCTTGTAGACTAGTAATAAATGACACCCATAAGATGTACCCTACAAACGTGACGTATCCCGAAAAGGATGATAGAAAATATCTAGGGCCTTTCTGAAATACTCAGAGGATAATCCCTACAACATATCTGTCAGTTTCTACTGGGGATAAGATAGACGATAACTTAGTCTTTTATTCATTTCATAACAATCTTTTAGTTGATTTAACTATTTCACTTTTAAACACACATCAGAATGAGCTCTTGCCCTGTCATAGCAGAATAGGATATTCGAGATATACCCTACCTTACTCAAATCATAAGGCAGCTTTTCCTGACTGTCGTGAGCTTTTAGTCATCATAGTGGTATAGGACATTTCGTGATAATGCCCTATCGCACTCAAATCATCGACCAGCATCCGACACACCCAATTAATTCATTTAATTCAACTTTTCATTTGACATTAAGTTACGTGTTACTTATCACATTCAAACCTTAGATATTCACAGTACAACATACTCCGGATCTAAATACAAACTATCATAAATCTCAAGATATATATGTAGCACTAAGTACATGACTTATAAGAAAATCAGAAATCACTCGTCGAAAAGGGGTATAACTTTATAAATTAGCTCATCATTTGCTATGGCTCGTGAAAAATAGATCAGGTGAAACAACTAACTTAATAAACATATGACATACAGCTTAAATGACTATAAAAATAACGAACAATGAATTGAATTGCCTACTCGGGACAAAACAAAAAACAAAAATGTCGGAAAATTTCGAAAATTTTAGCTCATTTTGCATAGAAACATAACTAGCTAAGCTTCTTGTGTAGATACATATCGAACATTCCCCTCCCCCACACTTAAAAATCAACATGTCCTCATGTTGTGCAGAACGAAAGAAAAAGGAAAACACTTAGCTGATTTAAATCGTCGGTCAGGCCGGAGCCTACATAGTGATACTGGAAACTCGTAACCTTACAATGTAGCTCGACAAAACCGCCAAAAACATACCTGCACGACTTGACAAACACGGAACCATCTCGGGAAAATGGGAGTTATACCAAAATGAAAAGAGATAGCAAAATCAAGATAAATCAAAAGGCAAAACGTTCAAAACATCCAGAAAGTATAACCACAGTAGAAATGAAAGTGCGGGTGCCTTATGGCTTACATGATCCATCAAAAATAAATAGTAGCAGCATCAAAATTACAATGAATCATATAAGTAGAAATGTCAATAATACAAAACACAAAATCTAAAATCAAACAAATAAGATCAAGGCTGGCTCGGCGCCGCAGAATCATCAGCCGGAGGATCAGAAGAGGGTCCAGAAGGTGGTGCCGTAGTCCTGTCTACCGAGCCAGGCTGCTCCTCATCTGATGATGACTCAGACTCGTGAATGACGTCCGCAATGTCCTGCTCAATCTCATCAGAATAAAGAAAGTCAATAGTGCTCGGAGTGAAGATTCTATCGTCCCTCGGCTTCCGGCCGTCACTGATACACTTCAGAATCGTCAAAATGTTGTTCTGAGACGTCCTTATGTCCTCCAACCAGTCCCGCACACTGTTGGCCATACTTAGCCGCATCCGGACCGAAGGCGATAAAGCAGGAAGTGCCGAAGATGAACCGGGCTCCTGTGGTGTCTCCGTCTCAGACTGACCCGAAGGCTTACCCTTTTCTCGCTGTATAGGCCTCGGATTCTTCGGTTTGTGATCGGCTCCATACTCAGGCACACCGGCATCGAGACATAAACTGTGGATCAGGTGAGGGACGATCAAGCTCCGCGTGTAAACCTTCTGGTTGATAGAAATCTCGTCGTACAAGGCTTGTCCCACATCCACATTCAGACCAAACGTCAACGCATACAACATACCGAGGTCACAAATGTGAAAATGCGTCAAGTTGTTCTTAGGCAACAACTGACTCTGAATAAATCGACACTGGACCTTCTAGTCCTCCGTCCAGGTCGTGGTAACCAACTCCTTCCGGTCTCCTCCCGGTCTCAACGTCCAGGCCACGTCCGGGCACACTCTCAACCGCAACTCCTCCAAAGGATCCTGTCCCAAACTCTATCTATGCACAATCTCTTCCTTATAATCTCTACCCTCAAAAGCCGCCAACCCATACTTTGCATTGATCACCTCCGGTGTAAACGGAACTTGGACCCCTCGGACCACAACTACCTTCGTTTCCAAGTCGGTTTCTGAACAATTTGCATAAAATTCCCGAACCAAGGAACTATTGACCGGGGTAGTTGGAATCGTCATCAAAGCTCCCCATTTCCGATCCGTTAAAAGCTTGACAAACCCGGGATCAACCTTAGCTTCCAACGTAGCCCTTTCTATCAACATCGTCCTCAAGAAATAGTGCGGTTTATACGCATCGTGAGCTCTAGGGTTCACGAATCTACGAGGCAAAGGCATAGGAGGTGCGGTTTTGGCTTTCTTCCTAGGTTGGGCAGCCCTAGTCTCAACCGGTTCATCTTCCCGTGTAGCTTCTACAACCTCCTCAACCCTAGACGAGGCTCCGCCTTTCCGAGCTCTAGGCATCCGTACTAAAGGAATATCGTCATCCGTCTCAGAGTCTGAGGTAGGTTCATCTCTTAAGGTTGCCCTAGTTTGGGTGGCTCTAGGGGGTTGCTCCCGAATGCTCACACCTCGGTTGGGATCAACTAAGGTAGGGTCGAACTCTTTGCGCTTCTTCCCGGCCTCCCTAGCTACTTCCTTCCCGTGTCTCTTCACAACTCCCTTCTTATGAACCATTTTCAAGCCTAGTCTACACCAAACAATCCCAATACGCACAAAGAAACCCGTTTAACATCCAAATCATGATTTCAAATCAACCAAACCACAAACCACAACCATCCATTATCAATAATCAACCCATTCATCATCCATATCAACATCATAGCACCAATCAGCAAGAATCAAGAACAAAAACGAAAGGAAGGAAACAAGTAAGGTGCATTTCGTATGAACGAGCCGACCCAAAGATCGAACTCAGAAAAATGTGAATAAAAACTAGAAAAGTTGTTACTAACTTACCAAGTAGGATGAGTAGATGTTGATCGAGTTGAAAATCAGTCCAAACAACACAAAAATGACCTCCAAAATCGAATTTTTCTTCCAAAACATCGGACTTCAATGGGGCCTGATTCTCCAAAAATATTGTGTGTTGGGGGATTTGGTTATGAAAATCAAAGAGAGGGGATCAATAGCGGCCTGTAGCACTTTAAATCGCCCAAAATGGTGTAGAATCGAGGATTTTCGGGCAAAAGGAAGGAGAGGAAACGGTTTTTGCGTTTAAAAATCTAAAAAGTGAGTGTTCATCGAAGGAGGGGGTATATATAGGCAGATGCTGGACGGGCGTCCAAGAGACCGGACGAACGTCCACTGGGAAATTAGATGAACTGGACGGGCGTCCAGTTTATTAGACGCTCGTCCAAGAGTTTAAATCACATACAGGATTGGAGGGAAAATATCAGACGGGCGTCCATGTTTAGTGGACGTTCGTCCAAGGATTGGTCATAGCGGACGGGCGTCCAGACGTCTGGACGGCCGTCCAAGCAGGAAAAGGTGCAAAAAGCATAAAATTTCCATACAACTCAAATTCAAAATTTCATCTCTTATTAAACTTAAATAAAACTTCAAAAGTACAAATAAAAATCAAACGAAGTACATAAAATTACTAGGAAATAAATAAAAACAAATAGAGAACAGTGGGTTGCCTCCCACGAAGCACTTTTGTTTAACGTCGTTTGCTCGACGAAACAAACTTAACTAACGCTAGTCTGCATAAATCTCGTCCCAATCCACCAATCGGATGAGACGACGAAGCATATCAATAGCAGGAGGGAAATCATAGTCGTCTTGTACGCCCCAGTCATCTCCAGCTACCTCTAAACCTCTAAAATGTGAAGCCTGTAGTACCAGCGCTAGATCTGTCAGCATAGGGTCATTTAGGACCGTATATGGACGTCCTATAGCTCCCTGTAGCTCCTCAGTAGTGAAGTCACTACCTCCCGAACATCGGGGAACAATGAGAACATAGGTGATGGTCTTCGTACGGGTACTAAGCTCAAAATCTACGTGCAAGACTATAGTGCCTCCTGGTCCATCAGCTACTGTAATCAGTGGGATCCGACTAATGATGGGGAACTCCTAAGGAAGAACTCCGTAATCCATATCTAAAAAGCAAACTAACTGACAGATGTAAACAGAAAAACTTAGTCAACTAGAACTTAATTAAACTAAAACTTAAATAAATATAGCACTAACAGCATAAACAGAATTTAACTAATATAATAAGGGATATCTAGGATGCCTCCTAGTAGCGCTTTTGGTTAATGTCGTTAGCTCGACACCGTTTAAAGCTCAGCCTGGATCAGGCCATTTGACTTTTCTGCCCGCCACTACCTCGTGTAAGCTCTGATCAGTAGTGTGGCTGCAGAAACATCATTTAACACATGGGGTGAAATCTTTAATAGTTTTCCAAATACGCTTAAACTTCCCCATGGTTGACTTTTTCCTCTTCTAATTCCTCTGATGACTTTTCAGTTGACGCTCCCGCCAATACTCTTCCATATCCCAACTACCGGCTAGAACTTCTTCAGATTGACTATTACCGTCATCCTCTGAAAATAGGTCGGGTGAAAACTCGTCGAATTCTTCGACTTGTGTAGCACCACACCCGAGGATATCGAGGCAACGAACAGTCAAAGATGTTTCTTTAGGTTCACCAATGTAGTGCTTACACCTTTGACCATTCACTCGAAACGTTTTACCACTATAACCGTGAAGTTCTAGAACGCCTCCAGGAATGATTTGGAGAATCTCGAAAGGTCCGGACCAACGTGTCCTTAACTTTCCAGGAAACAGATGTAACCTAGAAATGTATAGAAGAACTTGTTCGCCGACTTGAAATTCTCTCTTCTTAATCTTAGCATCGTGGAGTAGCTTCATCTTATCCTTACTAATCCTGGCACTTTCGTAAGCCTGGAGTCTGAATTCGTCTAGCTCGTGTAACTGCTGTATTCGATGTTTTCCACAAGATTGGGAATCAAAGTTCAGAAACTTGGTTGCCCAATAAGCTCTATGCTCTAACTCGACAGGCAGATGACATGGTTTCCCATAGACCATTTGATATGGAGATGTACCCATCGGGGTTTTATAGGCAGTTCTATACGCCCAAAGCACATCATCCAACTTCAAACTTCAGTCCTTTCTATGACTGTTTACCGTCTTCTCCAGGATTTTCTTGATGCTTTGGTTGGTCCTTTCAACCTGACCACTAGTCATCGGATGATATGGTGTGCCAGTTTTGTGACGAACACCATACTTTTCAAGGACTTTCTCTAGGGGTCGGTTGCATAAATGTGTCCCTTCATCACTGATCAAGGCACGTGGACATCCAAACCTCACAAAGATGTTCTTCTTTAAGAATTTCATGACAGTCTTATGATCATTGTGAGGAGTGGCTTGAGCCTCTACCCATTTTGACACGTAATCTACGCAGACTAAGATGTATTTATTACCGCAAGATGATGGGAACGGTCCCATAAAATCGATACCCCATACATCAAAGACCTCGCATTCTAGGATGGGCGTCAAAGGCATGTCAAAACGCCTTGTCAGAGTACCGGTTCTCTGGCATCTATCACAAGCTTTACAAAAAGCTTCTGTGTCCTTAAAGATCGTAGGCCAATAGAAACCGGATTGAAAGATCTTAGCAACGGTTTTCCACGGACCAAAGTGACCGCCAGTGGGTCCACTGTGGCACTGCTCAATAATATCCCGTTGCTCGGATTCTGGAACACATCTTCTCAGCAAACCATCTTTACAGATCTTAAAAATATAAGGTTCATCCCAAACGAAATATTTCAAATCAGAGAAGAACTTTTTCTTCTCCTGATAAGACATTTTGGATCGAGATATCGGGCATGAAGGTAGTTAACTATGGAAGAATACCACGGAACACCAGGAGGACAACCGTCTATCAACATAATGTTTTCTAGAGGAAAGTAAAGATCTATATCATCTGGATCAACCTTTTCCTCACTTAACATTCTAGAAACGTGATCAGCCACTACGCTTTCACTTTGCCTTTTGTCCTTAATTTGAACGTCAAACTCTTGTAGGTCGATGATCCAACGCAGTAGGCGCGGTTTAGCCTCTTTCTTAGTCATCAGGTACCGTAAAGCAGCGTGATCAGTCCACACGATCACTTGAGCTCCTAACAAGTAACTACGGAACTTGTCCATAGGAAAAACTATGGCCAAAAGCTCCTTTTCAGTAGTGGTATAGTTAACTTGAGAGGGGTTCAATGTGTGACTGGCGTAATAGATAGGCTGGAATTTCCCTTTGATCTTTTGTCCTAGAACAGCACCAACAGCATAGTTTGATGCGTCGCACATAAGCTCAAACGGTAGGTTCCAGTCGGGCGAAATAAGAATTGGAGCAGATATTAAAAGATCCTTAAGCTCCTCAAACGCTTGCTTGCAGCTCTCATCAAAATTAAACTCAACGTCTTCCTTCAGTAAAGTGGACAGGGGCTTGGCTATCTTGGAGAAGTCTTGAATGAACCTCCTGTAAAAACCGACATGTCCAAGAAAGCCTCTCACTTCACGCACATTCTTAGGGTAGCTCATCTTCTCGATAGCTTCTACTTTTGCCTTGTCAACTTCTATACCTTTGGCGGAGATTTTGTGGCCAAGAACTATTCCCTCATCTACCATGAAATGGCATTTCTCCCAATTAAGTACTAAGTTCTTTTCCACACATCTGGATAACACGTGATCAAGATTGTCAAGGCAATCATCAAAAGACTGACCAAAAACCGAAAAATCGTCCATAAAAATCTTCATACACTTTTCTACAAGCCCGTCAAAGATAGCCAGCATACATTTTTGAAATGTGGCTGGGGCATTGCAGAGACCAAATGGCATTCGCCTGTAAGTGAATGTACCATAAGGGCAGGTAAAAGTGGTCTTTTCTTGGTCAGCTGGATCTATGGGTTTTTGGAAGTATCCCGAATATCCATCTAGGAAGCAGTAGAATGCGTGTCCCGCCAGACGCTCGAGCATCTGATCAATGAATGAAAGGGGAAAGTGATCTTTCATGGTTACCTCATTGAGCTTTCGATAATCGATGCAGACTCTATAACCCGTGACAAGTCTCAGTGCAATTTCCTCTCCCTTCTCATTCTTCTCAATTGTAATTCCACCTTTCTTGGGAACTACCTGAGTAGGGGAAATCCATTCACTATCAGCGATGGCATAAATGATTCCCATGTCCAGAAGCTTGATGATTTCCTTTTTAACGACTTCTTGCATATGAGGGTTGAGCCTTCTCTGGGGCTGCCTAACACATTTCGCACCCTCATTTGTCTTGATCTTGTGCATACAGATGTCAGGAGATATTCCTCGGATATCTCCCACTTGCCAACCAAAAGCTTTTTCATTACGTTTCAAGACGTTGATCAATTTCATTTCCTCTATACGAGAAAGCTTGCTAGATATGATTAACGGAAGCTTGTCACCTTCTCTTAAAAACACATACTTAAGATGTTTAGGCAACGGCTTCAGAACCAACTCGACTTGATCTCTCCACTTTCCAACTCGATATCACTGAGTTTACTTTGTGGTCCCACTGCCAAAGCCTCCTTCCAACAACTCTTCCTCAAAATCAGCTGCTAATTGATCTAGATTAATCACACCATGAGTATTTAGGTTGTCAACCAATCGCTCATATTCTGCTTCTACAGCCATGACTTGCTTATCCATATAATCGGTAAAATCATCCGTCATATAATCAATGGAAAAGCCGGTTGGGGGGCCAGAGGGTACTTGAATGGACTTTAAGACACTGTAACTCACCTCCTGATCACCAACTCGGATAGTCACTTGCCCACCATCGCAATGTATGAGGGCTCTAGCTGTAGATAAGAAAGGTCTTCCAAGAATCAGGGGGACGTTTTCATCTTTCTCTATATCTAAAACATACCAATCAACTGGAAAGGTAAATCTATCAATCTGAACCAAAACGTCTTTCAGGATCCCTGAAGCTTTCTTAGAAGATCTATCAGCGAATTGTAAACTCATAGTAGTGGGTTCTAGAAGGCTTTGTAAACCGAGCTGTTTGCACACAGACATTGGCATAAGACTTATAGAGGCACCTAGATCACACAGAGAATTAGGGAAGACTAGACCGCCCATCAATACTGTAAGTACGAACTTGCCAGGGTCACCTCTTTTAATTGGTAAGTTTTCATAATTAATCATGGAACAATCCTCACCAATTTGCCTTTCCATGCCTGCTAACTTCTTTTTCGAAGACACAACATCCTTAATGAATTTTGTATACTTAGGCATCTTGACCAAGACATCTGATAATGGAAGATTCACCTGAGTATTTTTCAAAAGGTTCAGCACCTTTTCGTACTTTTTATCCTCAATCAAGGGAATGTTGGTCTTTCTCGGTGGAAATGGAAGTTTCATAAGGTCATTCTCAGAAAAGACTTTCCTTGAGGATGCACTTACAGCTCTGTCTTCCAGATCCTTCCAACGATCAGCTTTTTCAGATTTTTTTAGTAGTCGTGGATCGGCCTCACGACTTTGCTTTTTTTTTCGGTCCTCGAGGATCACCCACTTGAGGATCTCCAGCTTTTTCACCTCTCGGGGATCAGCCACCGAGTTTTCTCTTGCGCTTGAGGGGAGTGTAGGTGCTCGGCTTCCCTCCCCCGCCTTATCAATGGCAGAGGGGGCTAGTGGTTTCCGATGGGAAGGACCACTAACTTGAGTACCGCTTCGATTCATTGCACTGGCCTCCTCTTTACCGTATTGAATTGATGGCACGAGGTCAGTACATGGGCCTTTGTTCAAGTCAGCTTGAGCAACTTGACCACCCTTAGGATTTTTCTCGGTGAAACTGGGCAGCTGCCCTGGGGGTCTAGAAGCTAACTGTTCAGCCAGTTGCCCAATTTGTCTCTCTAGATTCTTCATTGACCTACTTTGCTCCTCTAATTTAGCTTCAAGATTGGTAGGTTGGGAGGGGCCATGAGAGTTCTGGAAGTTTGAAGAATAGGGCTGGCTGGGCCGACTTTGGAATTGAGAATTTGAATTGGAAGGCCAATTCTGATTGAATTTTTGCGTAGGGTTGGAAAAATTCGAGTTTTGGTTCTGACTAAACCCAGGGTTTCTATTGAAATTCGATTCGAATTAAGATTCGAATTAGGATTGAAATTTGAAGATGGATTAAACCCTTGGTTTTGGAAATTATTCTGGCCAGGAAACTTATTGAACCTTGAATTGTTCTGGCCATAGAATGCATTCACTTCCGCATGCTGTCCGTTCATAGGACAGAATTTAGAAGTGTGCCCCACCTCGTCACAATTCTGACATGTGACTTGATTGTACTGTCCATAATCATGGACATCATTAACTTGATAAGGTGCAGGGGGATTAAATTGACACTGACCATTCATATGGCGATCGACAAAGATTTTTGCATACTGAACACGAGGTTCCGAGAAAAGAAGAAGTTTGATTTACCGGATTTGAAACTTGAGGTGTTGCCATCTGCTTCTGCATCATGGCGATCAAACTTTGCAAATTGACTTCCTCAACCTTGGGAGGAGGAGGTGCTTGAATTGCTTGATAAGAGGGGGCATAGTTATACCTTGCAATGTCCTCAAACAATGCCCATCCCTCTTCAGACGTTTTCTTCAAAAATGCCCCACCCGATGAACTATTGACCATGCCGTTAGTAAGCTCGGTCAATCCACTAAAGAATGTATTGACTTGTCTTTCCATGGGCAAGCCATGGTGGGGACACTTTCTAAGAAGAGACTTGAACCTCTTCCAACATTCGAAGAAAGATTCATTCTCTTTCTGATAGAAAGTGAATATTTCATTCAAACACTGGGCCGTTTTTTAAGGTGGAAATTATTGACTCAAGAACTCCTTTTCGAGTTCTGCCCAGGTGGTAATAGATTCAGAGGGGAGAGAGGTGTACCACTCTTTATCCTCTCCTTTCAGAGAAAAAGGAAAAAGTTTTAGCTTGATAGCATCCTCACTTACTCCTTGGATGCGTGTAGTACCGTATATCTCTAAGAACGTATGTAAGTGGGTATGCGGATTCTCTGATTGATAGCCGTGAAAAATTGATGCGTGCTGCATCATTTGGATAAGTCCTGGCTTTAGCTCAAAGGTTTGTGCGGTAATGGCTGGGATAACAATAGCCGGGTTGACTTTGACTTCGCCTGGCATGGCGTAGTCTGCCAACGTACGTCTATTATTAGCGGCCATTATCACAAAATCATTGATTTCCCTTGCTAGTTGATCTTTGAGATCTTGCTCGGCTCTGTCTGCCAGAACCGCAGAACGGAAAATCCGCCTGTTCGGCCGGACTACGGTTCGCTCGGGGTCGGGGGTGTATAATAACGGTCCCTTTTGACTCCGTGTTTGCATAAACCGGACCAAAAACAAGTGAAAAGAAGCCTAAAAACAAAGAAATTAAAATCCTAAACTAAAAATTAAAAGCCTAAAGAAAAGAAAGGAAACACAATTATTAAGGAAAAGATAAAACAGACGGGCGTCCAAAGGCTTGGACGGGCGTCTGCTCAACTTTTGATCGGGCGGGCGTTCGGTTTGCCCAAACGCTGCGTGCGTTTTGAAAACTTGAACGGGCGTCCAAATTTTATGGACGCTCGTCTAAGTGAAAGAAAACAGAACAGTATTAGAAATTTTCAAGCGGACGGGCGTCCAATATCCCAGACGCCCGTTTGGTAGCGGGAAAATTAGAACAGATGCAGAAATTTTGCAGAAAATAACTGAAAAGAAGAAGAACGAAAGAATAGAAACAGAAACAGAGGGAGGAAACAGAGGGGAGAACTAATCACAAGAGAACCTTAAACCCTAAACTAAAACCCTAATTAACTAATTACCTACGATTATCAACTAAAAACAGGAATTTAAAACGAAATAAAAACAGGAAAAACAAAAAACAAACAGAAAAACGAAGAACAAAAACTAGACAACCGTCCGGTTCCCGCAACAACAGCGCCAAAAACTTGTCACGGATTTTTATTAACAAAACAAACAAGTAATAATCCGGTTAACCTCAAGTATAAGGATCGTAGTAATAGTGGTTAATGCCGGGTCGATATTACGGGGAACTGGCGATTGCTAACCCTAGTTTTTGTTTAACTAAGCTATGTCACGAAACTAATCTAAACAAAGGAATAAAACCAAACAAAACAGAAAATAAAACTAGACAGAGGATATAATCCAAAGCTAGGAAGGATACGGGCTGCGAACCAATTCAATACTAAGTTAAACTAAGATGCAAATAAAAGTAAACTAACTAAAGAAATTCAAGTTTTACGGATTAAATCAAGTTTATAACGAGCAAACGAGGATTGATCCACCTATCCAACAAGAATTGATTTCCTATCTCGATTATATCGCGGTTTTTATCTAGGTTGTGATTCACCTTATCTAATTATGAACCCTAATTCCTTAGAAAGTTCATCTATTAATCTATTATCTTCCGATGTAAGATTAATGCGTTTTCAAACCAAAGGTGTAAACTTTATGTTTATTATCTAGCAATTAAACCTATTAACTTCCGTTATGATAGATTCGAATTACTATTCTTATTCATGATGATCTAGGGTTTATTAAGATTTCCATCAAAAATAAACAATCACGCATGCATATCTTCCGATGTAAAAGAAATTAAACGTAATAAATATGAATAAGAAACAACCTTTAAATAAAAACTCACAGTACAATCGAAGAAAACGAAATCAACAATCGTTGGACGGCTTCACAATACTCGTTTGATGAAGCTTTTAGCCTCTGAACATCCTCAGCAACTCAAATTTGTATAAACAGTGCATAAAAAAGTAACTAGTTTTAATCTAACCTAAAGTGCATGAAAACTGGAACAAAAGGAAGAAAAACGCAGCCTAAAGCCGCCCCTAGGTTTAGGGTTTTGAATAATGAGTGTATGGTATCCTTAGGGTTGAGAAACAGCCGACTATTTATAGATTTTAAAGTCGGTTCTGCTATGTCGGCTACCGGACGCCCGTCTGGATCCTTGAACGCCCGTCCATTCTTCATATGAACTTCAAATCGGGCCGAGTCATGTTCAGACGCTCGTCCATCCAACGTCCACCTCAGCGTCCAAACGTCCTTAATCAACTTTCCATCCCTGGACGCTCGTTCAGTTTCAACAAACGCCCGTCCACTGGACGGGACCTGGACGCCAGTCCAATATGATTAAATTTCGATTTCTTGATCTCTATCTCTTTACTTCTTGTCAATTCCTTCATTATCTCTTTTATCATCATATATTTCGACTCTTATCTCTTTTTGATCATCATTTGAGCATCAAACACGTACCTATAACACATAAAAACATCGTAAAAGGTAATAGTGTCCAAATAATCATAAAATCATAATTAAAACACATAAATCAACCTATTTTGCGATTAACTCTTCTAAAATACCATTTACTCAATATATTCATTAAATACTCGTTTCTTATGCGAATTAATACAGATATGAGGGAAATTAACATAGAATATAGCCTTATAAATCGTGTAAAATCACCCTTAACATAGATCAACATCTACTTGTTTGTCTTGATCTTCAATCAGCTGTCTGACATAGATTTCTTCAGCTTTTTCAGTTTCATCACCTTCTACTTTATCTTCCCCCTTGTTTGAAGATATGCAGAAGCTTTCTTCAAACAACTTACGTAAGGTGATGATATTGGAAAATTTGTTCAATCCTTAATAATGTGTTTTTCCAATCAACTCATGTAGATTGAAAAGCTTCTTTTGCAGATTCAGCATCAGGCCTTCAATGATTCCTTTCAGTCTTTCCAATTTTTCAGCTTCAGTTTCTTGATGCTGAGATCCTTCAGTTGCCGATTTGCTTGTAGATGCCTCATGAACTTGAAATAATGAGCTGGCTTCAGGATAATGAAAATGAACATCATGACTTGACAGTTCTTTTTCATACTCAGCCTCACAAAACTCAGCGTCTTCCAAAAGCTTCTCTTTACTCTTCAGTGTACTCTCCATACGTCTCAGTTGGAGGTTCATTTTCTTCAGTTTCTTCACGTTCACTTCCTTCAGTTTCATCATCACTCCCTTCAGTTTCATCATCAATCTGAATCACATCTTCAGTTTCAGTTTTCTTGGCCTGAAACTTGTTCCACAACCTCCTTTGTCTTCTTAAGGTTCTTTCATCCAACCTTACAGTTTCATTAGAACTGGAATCTGAGATTTCACTTTCTTCTTTTTCAACGATTTTCCTCTTCTTTACTCCAGTGGACACAGATTTGTGTTTCACTTCTGTTTGTGTGGATTTTGAAATGGAGAAATGATCTAGTATCCTTTGAACTAGATAAGTGAATCCCTTTTTCAATAAAAGCTTTTCTCCAGTAGCCTTCCTTCCTTTTGCTTTCTCTTTCTCGTCTAAGACTTGTTTTATCAATTGATTGAGAACAAACTTGTTCCAATCCAATCTCTCCTCAAACCAAATAGCATAGATCAGCTTTAGTTTATCTGTTGAAAGAGTGTAGAAATTCCGAGCATGACCAATGACATTTCTGGTTAGAAGGATCGTCAAAAATGCAAATTCTTGTTTTTGCTGATAGATGGATCCAATAAAGTTCTTTTCATTCTTGTTGATTGCAGTGACGTTCCAAAGCTTGCTCTTTTCTTCATTTCCAAATGTAAGAGATAAAGATCCTCCAATATGTCTAATCCAAAGACTATGGAAAGAAGTTGTTCATTGACTGTAATGCTTTTGTCTTGAACCATTGTTCTGAAACTCTTCCCATTATTGGTGATTTCGGCATTTTTGTAGAAGTCTTTGATGCCGTCTGGACATAAAGTAGTGACCTTAGTATCAATCAAATTCTCCACTCCTCGAATTTTCTTGATCTTGTTTACAATCCGATTTGATAGAGTGGAGTTTGAAATTTTTGACAGAAATCATTCAGACTTGTAGTGATTCCATCATCAATGTTGTATCGATCCATGATTTTTGAATTGGGAATTCTTTGAGAAAACTTTGAATGCTTTGAAATTGATTGAATAGGATTCCGTCGAGATTGCATCTTTCAATCGTTTTCAAAATGAGAGTCGTGTCACAATCAATGAGATTTGTAGGGATATACATCTACTTTTTCTCCTAGATTTATACGTGGCTTCGAGTGATTTGTCATGTAAGACCAAGCGTCAGATGGTAGCTGGAATGTTTTCTGCTTTTGACCAAATTCTCCTCATCAGCTTTTTGAAATATCAGCTTTGTGTAGAAGTCAGTTTTTCTGAGGATTTTGCAATAAAAACTGACTTTTCCTGCAAAACAGTTTTAAGTTTTCTTTGGTACCCACATCTTCTTGGGTCCGGCTGGATTAGTTACTGAAGTATAATTTTCAGTTTCTTGGTTGAGAGAATTAAGCCTTCTCAAATCTTTTCTAGATAAGCCATTACGCTCAAGCTTAGTTGATTTCACAAGGATTCTTTTAGATCTTTCATCTTTGATTTCTTTGTGTAATCTACTAGGTCTTCCAGTAACTTGATGTCTAGAGTTTATACTCTTTGAAATCTCAAGACTGGGTAGGGGTGGGGGATCATCATTGCTTTTGTCAAATTTACTGAGTATTAACCTTTCAGTAAGATTTGACATCTCAGTTTCAAGAAACTCATTCCAATCTTTTGCTTTGCCATGTTCTTTGTCTTTCAGTCTCAACTCCATTGTGAGTTTTTCCGTTAACTTGACAAGTTCAAAGTTTCTCTGACTTAGTTCAGCGAATGATAACTGAGTTGAAGAATGTACCTTTTCTTGAAGGTTTGATACGGTTTTAAGATTTGAGTGCACATTCTTTTGTTTCTCTAAAGAATCTTCTATATCAATAGTAACTTGCAGCAACTTCTTTTCTTCTTCTTCTCTTAGTGATGGAACTCCTCTGTATTTGTCTATATAAACATTGAAGTTTTTATCCACATCATCACTGAGTTGAGGTTCTGGATTTGTATGCAGATTTGTCACACAGAACCACTCAAATAATTGATCCTGAAAATCAGATACATTTTGCAAACAATTAATCAGGGGGTGAATAAGCCAACTTCTAATTCTAGATGTAGTCATTGAAATTAAACTTGGTGTTTTTACAACTGATAAAATGAAGGGTCTTCAACAACTGGTTTATAAGATAACTTTGGATCACTTCCATATGGAAGAACTGCTCAGATACCAATTTTTGGTCCCTTGGAAAGACTAACACAAGTTCAGAGGGGGGGGGTGAATAAACTTGTCACCAAAAACTTTCCTAAACTGGAAATGCCCCAGGAACTGAGTTTCTTCTGAAACTCAAACTGACTCTCAGTTCAGTTTTGTTCATATCCTTTAATCTTGTATAGGAGTTCAGTTAACTCAACAGAGTATAAGTCAATACTGACTTATTCTTGGTTTAGTTAACTGACAGCTGATAGAACTAGCCTTTAGTGCAATAAATGTGTCAATAAAGATCAGGACCTCCTATGTATCAGTTTTGTGTTGACTCAATGTCTAACGTTTGCTGAGTGTGAAGAGAACAAGATAGAGTAATAATTAAATCAATCACATCACAAATGTAAATGCATAAAGTAAATCAACACAAGATTTGTTTCTGGAAGTTCCGGGTGGTGTAATCCCGTACGTCTCCCCTTCTCCTATGGTGTAGGAGGTATCACTAGAATCTTGAGATAACCGTTACAAAATCCTAGCACAATGATAGTCCTTCACGACACCCTAGTTTCACTGTCTACACATAATGAAGAAAGGTAGGATTGCTCCCTTCATTCTGCACACTAATCCTTCGGAGGTGGAATGAATCCTTCACCAGCTCACCACTCACATACACACAGTCCACAGACTGCACCAACAGCTGTGGCAACCAAGTTGCAACCGTATGAGGAAAGGTGGAGTTGCTCTCCTCAAACTATGCACAACCAACCCTTTTTCACAAATGTTAGGTTTAGAATTAATCAAAGATTAATTCAGTGAGCTGTCTGATTCTTCTGGATATAGCGTTGTAGCTCCAAGATGCCTTCTTCCCCCTTAATAGGTTACTGAATCTTTCTTTTAAATCTCCAAGGCAATTTTATTGGCTTCCCCTTTTTCTAGATATGAGATCTGATTTTCTGGATCTGAATCTTTAGATTTGTGCTTTTCAAAACTACTCAGATCTCCCTTACAAATCCTTTTTCTCTGTGTATTTATAGGGGTGATGTAACGGTCAATTAGCTCTTGTAGCCGTTATATTTGTCGTGTAGCCAACGGTCATCTGTACGACCTTTTGTCGTTTTGTCAGTTTAAATTAAACAAGGCCTTAACTCAGTTTTTTCTACTCTTTTTCAAAACTGAGTACCTTGTATTCTTGACATCCAACTATTATTTACTAAGTCGGAGTACAGCATTAAGTTTCTTCTTCTCATGATAACTGATAATCTTTGTCCTTAAGTTTACTCAGTTTTATATGATCTATAGTTCAGTTTCAGATCACCACAGACTTGCCTGAATCCTGACTTATAGTCACGACTTAATCGACTTCTAATCGAGTTTGCCACCTCGCTTCTTGATCTTCAACAACCGAGTCCATGTGTCCTCGCCAGATCTCTAGATAAGCCAACTGAGTCTGTGACTCTCAGTGAACTTATCTTCTTTAATTTTCTCATAACTGAGTCTGCTCCCTCAGTTCTTCATATATAAACTCAGTTTTCTTGTTGTGACTCAGCTGTTTGCCTAGTTTCTAACTATTACAATGCTTGTCTGAAATAACCTATACAAGGTTCAGACTCTAGATAGAACTTATACATTTTCTCTAGACTGTTTCTTTCTTCTTCTTTCATTATACACTATAACAGCTAGTTATGATTTCATCATCATGTGTTATAAGTGATCTTATTAATTACGTGACGAATCATCATCAAAACATGAATATTATTTCCAACAGTTGAGTGTACGAATGGGGTAATAGATAGGCTAAAATATTTATCCTCTCTTTGTCCCAGGGCTGCTCCAAATGCCATGTCGCTTGCATCACACATAAGCTCAAAAGGTTTGTTCTAATCTGGGGCCACCAGAATTGAGGTGTTTATAAGCATTTGCTTCAATGTGTTGAATTCTTGCTTGCACTCCTCTCCAAATACAAAGGGCACATCTTTTGCAAGTAATTTCGTCAAAGGTCTAGAAACTTTAGAGAAATCCTTAATAAACCTCCTATAGAAGCCTACGTGGCCAAGAAAGTCTCACAACGTCTTTAAGTTTGTTGAAGGGGGTAACTTCTCTATTACCTCTATTTTTGCCATATCGACCTCCATTCCGTTCTTTCAGATCTTATAACCTAAGACAATACCTTATGTGACCATGAAATGATATTTTTCCCGGTTAAGCACAAGGTTGGTCTCCTCACATCTCTTCAACACTCTACTCAAGTTGTCCAAGCATTTATCAAAGTTGTCTCTAAATACAGAAAAGTCATCCATGAAATTTTTTAGAATTTCTTCCACCATGTCAACAAATAGTGACATCATGCACCTTTGGAATATTGTTGGTGCATTACAAAGTACAAAAAGCATGCGATTGTATGCAAAAGTTGTTTTCTTTGGTCCTCGGGGGTAATATGGATCTGGTAGTAACCAGAATATTCATCTAAGAAACAATAAAAATCATGACCGCTTCACCTTTCAAACATCTGGTCAATGAATGGTAGGGAAAATGATCTTTAAGAGTTGTGTCATCCAGCTTCCTGAAATCGATGAAGACTCAATGTCCAGTAATTAGCCTCATAAGGATTAACTCATCGAACTCATTAGGTTGAACATTGAATCCTCCTTTATTGGGCACCACATGAATCTGGCTCTGTCTGCAATTGGAAAACTGATTCCTATTTCCAATATCTTTTGAATCTCCTCCTTAAGAATCCTTCAATTGTGTCGTCAACCTCCTTTGAGGTTGCGCCACTTCTTTCTTCTCTGGGTCTATAGAGGTTTTATGCATACACACCGATGGGCTTATTCCTCAAATATCCTTAATCTTCCACCCAAATGCTTCCTTATTCTCTCTCAGTACTCTTAAAAGTTTCTCCTCCTCTAAAGGTTATAGTGACGATGAAATTATGATGGGAAGAGTATCGTCTTGTAAGTATTCGTACTTTAGGTGAGATGAAAAGGTTTCAAAGTTAAATTCCTTGGTGGCTCTTCCAATGATGATCTTAACAATTTACCAGCCAATTATAGGTCAAAGAACTTGTGCCACAAAGGTTTATGAATTATTCCTCCGACATCCATAGAAGATATAGGCTCTACTTCTCGTACTTGACCTTCGCTACACCCAGGCCATGTTTCCTCAATACTTTCTTCATCCTCTTTCAGGAGCAAAGTCTCTACTACTTTACGGTCTAATGCCATTTGCTGATGTAATTTCAAAACAAGCTCGTCTATGGCTTCTAGCATGTAACATGCTTCTCCCATATCTTGTGCATACCTCATTTTTTCATCACATTGAATACTACTCTGTCCCCGTTTACCATTAGAATTAGCTCATCCTTATGAACACCTATCATTCTTTTTCTTTTTGCTAGGAAAGGTCTTCTTGGAATCAGTGAAACATCTTGGTTAGCTTCCATGTCTAATACTACAATGTCTACAAGGAATATGAACTTATCAACTTTTACCACGACATCTTCCACTACTCCACAAGGTTGCTTCATAGACCTATCGGCCAATTGAAGCGTTATAGATGTATCATTCAACTCTTTCATGCCTAACTTATTTAAAATGGAGAGTTCCATTAAATTGACACTAGCTCCAAGATCACACAATGCTTTGTTTAGGAATACTCTTCCAATTGTGCAAGGTATGAGGAAGCTACTAGGATCTTTACATTTATGAGGCAATTTGCATTGCAAAACCACCGAGCATTCCTCATTAAGGCAAATAGTCTCAAGGTCTAACAACATCTTTTTGGTAGAGACTACTTCATTCAAGAATTTTGTGTACTCTGGCATCCCGGCCAGAGCTTCTACCAAAGGTATATTCACTTGCAATTTCTTAAATATTTCTATGACCTTTTTATAACGAGCATCATCATGATTCGGATTATATTTTCTAAGGGGATAGGGTAAAGTAGCAGGATTAATAGTTACAATTTGTGGAGACATACATGTTGCCTGCTACGGCTTTGCCTGCATGTCTGTTGAATCTGCAGATGCCCGATTAATCGGCATGGTGTCCCGATTAATCGGCTCCCGTTTTCTTCCCGATTCTGTGATGTTCTGTTCATCCTAGTTCTCTGGTTCTTCTCAGATAATAGGTACAAGTAATTCCTTTCCACTTCTTTTCATAATTGCATTCACGTCATTCAGATTCTTTTCTGTGTTACTTGGTAATCCTCCCGGAGGACGGGTTGACAATTGTTCGGCGATCTTCCTCATTTGGTGCGACATATTTTACATTAAAGCTTCTGGATTAGTTAGTCTTGCATCATTCTTCTGACAATATGTGGTGAAGTTTGCATTCACCTAGGTCATGGATTTTGTGAGTTGATTGACCGTGTCGGTCAGAGTTGAAATCATTTTATCTATGGCTGCTTCCCAACCACATGAATTGTTGAATTGAGGCATGAATCCCCCAGTCTGTCTTGGCCTCTCTCCAGCTGTAGGGTCACTTAGTCAAAATCTAGGGTGGTCATGAGAACCCCGGCGATATCCGCCCCCATAAGGATTCCTTGCCTCCCTAAATAGTTCACATCTTCGGTGTTGGTTGCTTTGTCTTCTTGAACTTTCTCTACCTTGGAAATACGGTCTTGCATGCCATCTATATTCTTGTTTATCGTCATTAACTGGTATAAGATCTTTTGAGAAGTACCTCCCTCAAATACTCCTTCAGCTACCTTTACATTCTCAATTTGATGTGTCCTCCATTGGTTTGTCAGTGTTATTTGTTCCAACTTTTCTTCAGCTTCTTCAGGTGACAGTAACGCAAAACATCCGTTGCTCGATGCATCAACTCTCATTTGTTCACAGGGCCGCAATCTGTGATGGAAACTATGCATTCATATGGGCAGAGTGGTATCATGGTGAGGGCATCTCCGTTGTGCTTCCTTAAAACTTTCCTAAGATTTTTCGAATGTCTCAGCTGGTTTATGCTTGAAATTTATGATGTCTTGTCTCGTCTATAGTGACTTCCTAGGTGGGCAAAACTTATTCATAAATTTCTCCAGTAAATCAGTTTTGGATCGATCCTGCTGATAGAGACAATAACCATATCTTTGCCTTGTCATTCAGAGTGAATGGGAACAATTTCAACTTAATGTTGTCTTCAGGCACTCCTGCTGGTTTGACCATGCTGACTATCTCCAAGAAGTTAGTGACGTGTACACTGTTAGTGATATGAAATGCGGATCTAGGAAAAGCGGTACTTGAACTTTAGGTGGTTTTTGGACTTTGTTGAAGTCTAGAAATGAAGGTATTTGGAAGTTGGTGAATCCTCCTCGACACAACTACAACAATGCGTAGAAGCACCTTGGAATATTTCTCGAGAGCTCCTCGACACAACCTCAACTTTGTGAGGAAGCACCTTGGAATAACCTTGACACCTAGAAAACTTGTTTCTAAGCACCTTGGTATAGGACACCCACAAAGGTTGCTCAAGCCTTTGATAATCCGACAGAACCTCTATCCAGAGAATTCCAAACACACACTAATCCAAGTGTATAAAAGAGAAAATTTATATTGATGTCAAAGATGATCCAAAATACAATTGATAGTTTGAGTATTTATAGGCTACTTGAATAAGCTAAGTACATGAATAAGACTAGTATTGGTAAGCTAAAAGACTTCTAAAAATCCTCAAAAAGGTGGTGCCATTTGTGATGTTTGGAGAGTCCAAGGTGAGTTCATTCCATGCTTCCAAAATAATGTAATGTATCTCCAATTGTCCAAGTCCAATGCATCTAGTTTCTTCAAGCAATTTCTTCCAAAAAAGTGGCGCCTATTTCCCTTAATTTCCAACCTTGATACTTGATTAATTATAGTCGTATGATAGTGCAAATATAGTAGCAATATAGTGCGACTAATTACTTAATTAATACGGGATTCCGTCGAATAAATGACGGTCTTCAAAACTTCACAATGTGATGAGTACTTAGATTCCAAATCTTCAAAATGTTGTAGGACCAAAGTATTCATCGAGTCAAGCCTCAATTTTCGTTGGAGACGAGTCTCGGGTCCATGTCTAGTCGTGACGGGTGGTGGAGTGTCGGATGGCTCTATACTTACATCATTCCCTCCCGGTTGAGAAGGATCTGTCCTCAGATCTGAAGGAGCGTCATATGGTTGCAGGTCCGCCACATTAAATGAGTTCGAAATTCCCCAGTCGGCCGGAATGTCAAGTTTGTAGGAGTTATTGTTGATTCTTCCCAAAACTTGATACGGTCCATCGCCGCGTGGATGTAACTTTGTCTTTCGTTGTGGGAAATCTATCCTTGCGAAAATGTAACCAAACCCAATCGCCGGGTCGATATATCATCTTTTCGGCCTTTGTTTGCTTGTTTCTCGTACCGAGCTATTTGAGCTTCCATATTTTTCCTTGCTTTGGCGTGTAACTCTCGAACCATCTCAGCTTTCTTTTCGCCATCAAGATTGGTAAGCATACCTGGAGGCAAAGGAACCAAATCAATAGGGGTGATAGGATTAAACCCATATACAATCTCAAATGGTGAAAATTTAGTAGCAGAATGTGTGGCACGATTATAAGCAAACTCCACATACGGTAACCACGTCTCCCAATTCTTTAAATTCTTTTGCACTACCGAGCGCAATAATTGTCCCAAAGTTCGATTAACAACCTCAGTTTGACCGTCAGTTTGTGGATAAAATGCAGTAGAATATAATAAAGTAGTACCCAAACGCATCCACAATACTCGCCAAAAATGACTTATAAATTTAACATCGCGGTCACTAACGATTGACTTAGGTACACCATGTAGTCGCACAATTTCCTTAAAAAATAATTCAGCGATATGCGAAGCATCATTCATTTTATTACATGCGATAAAATGAGCCATTTTAGAAAAGCGATCGACGACCACAAAAATAGAATCCTTGCCCGATTGAGAACGGGGTAAGCCAAGTACAAAATCCATCGATAGATCGACCCAAGGGAAATCGGGAATGGGTAAAGGAGTATACAAACCATGGGGTTGTGATTTCGATTTTGCCTTAAGACAATTAACACACGACTTACACACTCGATGAACATCACGAGCCATCTTAGGCCAATAAAAATGTGTGTGAAGTATGTCCAAAGTTTTAGAAACCCCAAAATGTCCCATAAGCCCACCGCCATGTGCTTCTTGTACCAAATATTCACGCAACGATCCCCGAGGGATACACAATCGATTTTCTTTAAACAAAAACCCCTCGTGTTGATAAAATTTATTAAGTGCAGCAGTATGGGTCAACTTATATATTTCAGAAAAATCAACATCCGAAGCATACAACTCTTTAATGTGCTCAAACCCAAGTAGCTTGGTTTGCATGTGTGTGATAAGGGTGTAGCGTCTAGACAAGGCATCGGCGACAGTGTTTTCTTTTCCTTTTTTATACTTAATCACATAAGGAAATGACTCGATAAATTCCATCCACCTAATGTGTCTTAAGTGCAATTTCGATTGTCCCCTTAAATATTTCAAAGATTCATGGTCCGAATGAATAACAAACTCTCGTGGACGCAAGTAATGTTGCCAAACCCGTAGACATTGAACAAGTGAATATAACTCTTTGTCATAGGTGGCGTAATTTAGTTGTGCGCCTTTTAATTTTTCGCTATAGTACGCAATCGGACGCCCCTCTTGAATTAAAACTCCACCAATCCCCACCCCGGATGCATCACATTCTATTTCAAACATTTTAGAAAAATCCGGTAACGCAAGAATAGGTGCAGAAATTAAACAAGATTTAAGAGTTTCGAAGGCTTCCCTTTGTGCAACTCCCCAATGGAATGGAGCGTTCTTTTTTACCAACTCATTCAATGGAGCGGCGATAGTGCTGAAATTTTTGATAAATCGCCGGTAAAAACTAGCGAGACCTTGAAAACTTCGAACCTCCGTTGCATTTTTCGGTTCCGGCCACTCGGAGATTGCTACAATTTTTTCTTGATCGACCTCGATCCCCTGTCCACTCACAACAAATCCAAGGAAGACAACTCGATCCAAACAAAATGAACATTTTTTTAAGTTCGCATAAAGTTGTGCTTCGCGGAGTGCTCCTAATACAAGACTTAGGTGTGATAGATGCGATTTTAAATCGTGACTATATATTAAAATATCATCAAAATAGACCACGACAAATCGTCCAATAAATTCCCTAAGTATTTCATTCATTAACCGCATAAATGTACTAGGCGCGTTGGTAAGTTCAAAAGGCATAACGAGCCATTCATACAAGCCATATTTCGTTTTAAATGCGGTTTTCCATTCGTCGCCCTCTCGAATCCTCACTTGGTGGTAACCACTTTTTAAATCGATCTTTGTAAATATTTTCGCTCCATGCAATTCATCCAACATATCATTAAGGTAAGGAATGGGATAACGATATTTTACCGTGATTTGATTAATGGCACGACAGTCGGTGCACATTCTCCATTCGCCATTTTTCTTTGGCACAACAATAACGGGAACCGCACATGGACTCATGGATTCGCGAATTTTGCCTTTCTCCAATAATTCTTGAACTTGGCGTTGAATCTCCTTAGTCTCCTCGGGATTTGCCCGATAAGCCGGTCGGTTAGGCAAGATAGCGCCCGGAATAAAATCAATTTGGTGCTCAACGCCTCGAAGTGGTGGTAATCCGCTCGGCTCTTCTTCTGGAAATATATCTTCAAATTCCTGCAAAATGGTTAGTACTTCTTCGGGAATGGTTCTCTGCAAGGTCACGGATTAGCATACAACAAGGATATAGAATAGGAGAATCACTATTATGTTCCGAACGAGAAACCAATGGATAAAAATCCTTATAGACGAACAAAATAGGATTCCGAACAGCCGCAAAACTCACTTTCTTATCACGATTTTGGGAGTTAATTTTGACATTCTCGGGTGGTACAATAGTTTTTCTAGAATTACTATGCGCCTGCTCTCTTCTTTCAGCAAATTTGACATAGTCGGCATGAGCCTCGTATGGGGGTAACGGACTCAAAGTGATACGCTTTCCTTTGTGTGTCAAAGTATATTTATTTAGAAAACCATCATAAATAACACGCTTATCAAATTGCCACGGACGGCCAAGCAACAAATGAGTGACATGCATAGGAACAACATCGCAAAGAACTTTATCGTCATATTTCGACAAGCTAAAATTCACGTATGCTTGCTTTGTCACTTTCACGGATCCACTCTTGTTCAACCATTGCAATTTATAAGGTTGTGGGTGCTTTATTGTGGGAATTTTTAATTTTTCAACAACCTCACTACCAATCACATTGGTACAACTACCGGAGTCAATAATCATCATGCAAATTTTTCCTTCGATAAGACAACGAGTTTGAAAAATATTCTCACGTTGTATTTCGTTGTTATCGATTTGACTCACCGTGCTAAGGACTTTTTTTGTTACAAATAACGCACGCTCATCATAAAAAGTTCCTATATCGTCAGTTTCATCGTCCTCAACTTGTTCATTTTCATTAACAATTTCCTTCTCATCCTCGGATTCCGATTGATACATTCCATCCTTATTAGCAATATAAGTGCGCTTATTGACACATTCATTAGCCTTATGGCCCAACCCCTTGCACTTATAACAAATTGTAGGTTCTTCGGTTTTACCCTTAGGCGCGTTTTGGGGAGGAGTAAATTTAACAGCAGAATTTTTAATAGGAAACTTACCTCCGTCGCCTTTGGATGATGTCGGCCGATATGTAGCGGGGCTGGAAGTTTTGCTAAGTTGTGCTCTTCGCCTCTTGAGTTGCTGTTCCTTGGTCAAAGCTGCATGTACCATTTCGTCGTAAGTGGTGCAATTCATCATTTCAACCGGGTCGGCTATCTCAGGCCGCAATCCTGCCAAAAACCGAGCCATGGTGTGTTCATCGGCTTCTTCTGTATTGGTGCGCATTAATGCAAACTCCAATTCATCGTGATATACTTGAACAGATTTCTCGCCTTGTTGGAGAGTTTGTAATTTCCTCACTTGTTCCCGTCGATACGACTCGGGCACCCACTTCCGGTGCATCTCAGTTTTAAGCACTTCCCAAGATGAAATCGCCTGTTGTCTTGATTTCCTGCGCTTTTCATTAGTTTTCTGAAACCAAAGCATAGGTCGTTCCTCAAATTCACTTGTGGCAAGTTGAACCTTAGTTCTTTCCGAATAGTTATGACAATTAAATATTTGCTCAACTTTAAGAACCCAAGAAAAATACTCATCAGGATTAGAATTACCTTTAAACGCCGGAATTTTTTGTTTAATACCTTGGAGATTTTCTCTTGATGCCGCCAAGATAGTAGCTGTATCGTCAAATGCCAAGTCTTCGTCGCCATTGGTAGAATGATAGCTGGGTTCATGTGCTTGTGGTTGAACACCTTGTCCCACTTGCATTTGGGCAAATCGTTCATCCATTCTTTGAATCATATAATGAATTATATGCTGCATACGCTGCTGTTCCTCCTCACTTATTCCAGGAATTCGATCGTGATTTTCCATTTTTTTTTAAATGTGTGTTGTTTCTCAAAATGGAAGAATATATCGAATATATCAAGTAACTTAGAAACCTTGGAGGATTTCTTACAACAAGATTTAGATACAAGAATTCTAAGTGTTTTTTGGAAATTCTAGGCACTACTCCAAAATTCAGAGAAAAAAAAAATTGCCGGGAGAAGAAAAATACTACAAAATGTAACACGAATTACCGAAGTGTGTGAGAAAGAGAAAAAAAAAGAAAATGTTTTTTTTTTTTTCACTTGTTGCACGTACGGAGCGGTACGCCCGTGTGGAACAAGGTTCTTCAAATACACACGTTATAGACTATACCAGTATGCCGTATTATGCTATACCTTTAAGCTCTTCTAACATACGTACGTTTATATGCAACAATAATATAGAAGAAAGAGAAAATGATATAGTACCGTCGATTCCGCCTTTTTCTCTGATACCAACTGATATGAAATGCGGATCTAGGAAAAGCGGTACTTGAACTTTAGGTGGTTTTTGGACTTTGTTGAAGTCTAGAAATGAAGGTATTTGGAAGTTGGTGAATCCTCCTCGACACAACTACAACAATGCGTAGAAGCACCTTGGAATATTTCTCGAGAGCTCCTCGACACAACCTCAACTTTGTGAGGAAGCACCTTGGAATAACCTTGACACCTAGAAAACTTGTTTCTAAGCACCTTGGTATAGGACACCCACAAAGGTTGCTCAAGCCTTTGATAATCCGACAGAACCTCTATCCAGAGAATTCCAAACACACACTAATCCAAGTGTATAAAAGAGAAAATTTATATTGATGTCAAAGATGATCCAAAATACAATTGATAGTTTGAGTATTTATAGGCTACTTGAATAAGCTAAGTACATGAATAAGACTAGTATTGGTAAGCTAAAAGACTTCTAAAAATCCTCAAAAAGGTGGCGCCATTTGTGATGTTTGGAGAGTCCAAGGTGAGTTCATTCCATGCTTCCAAAATAATGTAATGTATCTCCAATTGTCCAAGTCCAATGCATCTAGTTTCTTCAAGCAATTTCTTCCAAAAAAGTGGCGCCTATTTCCCTTAATTTCCAACCTTGATACTTGATTAATTATAGTCGTATGATAGTGCAAATATAGTAGCAATATAGTGCGACTAATTACTTAATTAATACGGGATTCCGTCGAATAAATGACGGTCTTCAAAACTTCACAATGTGATGAGTACTTAGATTCCAAATCTTCAAAATGTTGTAGGACCAAAGTATTCATCGAGTCAAGCCTCAATTTTCGTTGGAGACGAGTCTCGGGTCCATGTCTAGTCGTGACGGGTGGTGGTGTGTCGGATGGCTCTATACTTACATCAGTTAGGAAATATACGTGGGAACGCAGTGGTATTCAAAAATTTGATTTCCTTTTACCCAAGATCGACTTCGTTTAAGCAACAAGAATAAAAGAAGTAGACAAAAGAATACCTTGGTTGATCCAATTGGATCGACGCTTTGTCTACGGTTGTAGTTTCTACACGAAGCCGCCCAAGCGTTCGGCCGCTACCAGTGATCCACACGAACCCCTCGCCGGAATCCCATCATGGATTGCTTCCAGAAAAACTCGGCTGCTAGACCGACTTTTTCTCTCTCATAAATCTCTCTCTAGGAAGCTCTCTATTTTTCACAAAAACTGTTAGTTCTTGGAATTATGATATACAAAAGATCTAGCCAACCAATTTCTTATATAGGTGTTGGGGCGCCCCTCATTCTCCCAATCTGATTGGGATTAACTTCCTAGTAGATTGAGGAGAAATAAAACATTTTTCTAATAAAATATGGAAAATAACTTTTATTGAATTATCTCATTTAATTTAATGACCTATATTAAATATTTCAAATATATTGTCAATATCTTATATTGACTATATTTATCTTGTTACCATAAATCTATTTTTTTTCAAAATCAATTAATATCTAATGTTAATATTATGGTAATCTTATTAATTAAATTGCACAACTCAAATGTATCATATACACATGAAATTGGCGCCACCTTTAGCCAATATTTTGGCATCCAAAATATTCTTTAATTAATACAATATTATGATTAATTATATCACAAAATACATGTATATCATATATATATATATATATATATATATATATATATATATATATATATATATATATTTATTTTTTTTTTCAAATTTTATGTATCAATATACATATTTAATTAATCTTATTGTTTTAAAATTATATTTAATTAAAACATAATTAATATCTTGTATTTAATTTATTCATAATAATTAAATACCGTCATATTAATTTACCACTATAACCTTTATAGTCGTCAGATAAATTCCTTCCTTATTTGGTTATCAACAATAACCACATTTTAATCCGGCTAAATGTTCATATGTGTGTGACCCAGTAGGTATCCGAATATGTTGGCCATAGGCACAAAGTGCAATTACGAAAATGCCCTTCATACCTAACGATCACCGGATAACGTCTAGCAACACACCGTGACCCCCAATCATTGGAAGAGTCAATGATTACTACCTTTCATGTGAAACAGTTACCGTGTAACTTACAATCCTATCGCTGTAATAATATCCATACGGTCGTTTGTCGAGTGTCAAACATCAACGACCGTATCTTATAATCTGGATATCATGCTATCTCGAAGTAACACATTTACTCCCACTTTACAAAGATTCACGAGAGTAAGACATTCCTTATAAAAAGGTATTTTCGGATATTCACCACTACTATTAGTGTAATATCCCGACTTTGCTAAAAATGGAATATTATGATAACGGATTCAAGTATTGTACGTGTACATATGTATATTTTGGGTAAATAAATAAATAAACAAATATATATATATATATATATATATATATATATATATATATATATATATATATATATATATATATATATATATGAAATTCAAAAATGAATGCATTTTTGGGAAAATCGATTATTCAATAATAAGGGTAATTAAGGAAAATAAGGGATTATGTTAATTATTGGGATTTTATCTATTTAAGGAAAATAAATCCCAATAGTTCCCATAACAAAAAAAAAATAAGAAGTTCCCTATGTTCTCTGAGAGAGACGGCGTGAGAGACTTAGAAAGAGACTAGGAGCTTTTCTTTTAGATTCTATGATGGATCTTAACGGTTTTCAGATCAGAGTAGAGCAGCGCAATCGTCGTGAAGAGGGCGTCGTTTCAACTCTATAAAGTTGGGATTTTGTTAAGGTTTCTACAGAGAAGAGGATCAAGTTCCTGCAGTTTTCTGAAGATTTTGGATTTGAATTTGCTTGCTAAAAGGTAAGAGGCTCTTCCTATAAGTTAATTATGGTTTATAGAGGTTAGTTCGTGTTTTGATTCATTTGGTAAGAGACTATTTCTAATGAGTAATTAGGGATTTATAATGTTAAGGTTGAGTCTTAGTGTTGATTTCTTTTTAGTTGTTGCTCTTGTTATATTTTCCCGTTGTCGTAAACGTTATAGGAAAAAAAAAATGAAAAAGGGACGAGGAAAGGAGTCGACCCAACCTCCTGGAAGTGTTATTTTTGTTTTCCTCTTAGTTGGTACAGTGTTATATTTTATTTAGTGGTTGAATAGTATATGGCTCAACGGGTACCATGTCGTTTAGTTGCGGGCATGTTAAAAGAAGACGTATTATTTAGCAATATTTTGCCAGAAAGATGCTAAATAAAATAAATAAATTACAAAGGGTAGTGTACATACGTGTGTATATATATATTTTAGTACAATGAACAATTTAATGTGTACCGGTTTATTTTCAAGTATAGATGGTGTAGTAGATAGGGTGGTTATATATATATATATATATTAGTACAATGAACAATTTAATGTGTACCGTTTTATTTTCAAGTCTAGATGGTGTAATTGATATGGTGGTGTCGTATCAGATTGTTTTGGAAAAGGAGGAAAAGAAAAGATTATGTAATAAATATATAATGTATAGTTAATTGTTTAGTGTTATTGTGTTGTTTTAATTCTTTTTCATAAAGTATAAATATATGAGTTGGTGGGCAATGGATTTTGTGGCTTATAGCATTTTGATACTTAACTTGTAGCGTGGACTTTTTACAGAGATTAAATAAGATGAAATGAAAATGAACAAGCCTTGATTGAGTTTCTGATGCGTTTGGTTCCGGCACACTACTAGAATTTTCTGTTTTTCCGACGGGAATTTCCGACGAAATATGGTCGTAGGAAAATTCCGACCAATTTGCGACGGTTTTGCGACGACTAAAATAATTAAAAAAGGAAAAAAATAGTTCCGACCAATTTCCGACGGATTTCAATTGTCACAAAGTCTCCGTCGGTATTTGGTCGGAAACCTAGCGCGCGAAAGTCTCCCGCCTACTGTTTAAGGGCGCGAAATTCTCCCGCTAGGTGTTTCCTACGAATTTCCGACGAACATGTGTTTCCTACCAATTTCCGACGAACATAAGGTTTTCCTACCAATTTCCGACGAAAATAAGTCTTTCCTACCAATTTCCGACTAAAAATAAGATTTGCCGACCAATTTCCGACGGATTTCAATTGTCACAAAGTCTCCGTCGGTATTTGGTCGGAAACCTAGCGCGCGAAAGTCTCCCGCCTACTGTTTAAGGGCGTTTCCTACGAATGTCCGACGAACATGTGTTTCCTACCAATTTCCGACGAACATAACGTTTTCCTACCAATTTCCGACGAAAATAAGTCTTTCCTACCAATTTCCGACTAAAAATAAGATTTTCCTACCAATTTCCGACGAACATAAGTCTTTCCTACCAATTTCCGACGAACATAAGTCTTTTCAGAAAATAACATGTTATGTACATAAATTTTTATAAAATTTTGTTCCTTTAAAGGAATTTAATTTTTTTTAATATAAAACTTTGACTTAATATATAATATTCAGTTTATTATAAAATTCTAATATACATATTCTAATAAACATTGCGTTAAAATATAAAATTCATTATTTTTTATAAAAATTCCTTTATCGAACGATAATACATGTGATTTTGATAATACTCTTTACTATAGATTGTCTAGTGAGATCCGACATCGTTATCGAGTGAGATCCGACATCGTTATCGATCATTGAGATAGTACTATCTACTATGGCTTGATCGATCGTTATCGAGCGAATGAGTTAACAGTCGTGGTTCGTTATCGAGCGATCGATTTGAATCTAAGGATTCGTTATCGAGCGAATTAGTTACATCGTTATCGATCATTGTGATAGTACTATCAACTATGTCTCGATTGATCGTTATCGAGCGAAGGAGTTAAGAGTTGGGGATCGCAGTAAGAGATCGATTTGAATCTCGGGGTTCGTTATCGAGCGAATGAGTTACATCATATCGTTATCGATCATTGTCTCGATGGATCGTTATCGAGCGAAGGAGTTAAGCGTCGGGGATCATTATTAAGAGATCGATTTGAATCTCGGGGTTCGTTATCGAATGAATGAGTTAAATCGTTATCGATAATTGTGATATTACTATCTACTATGGCTCGATCGATCGTTATCGGCGAATGAGTTAACGATCGTGGTTCGTTATCGAAGCGATCGATTTGAATCTCGGATTCGTTATCGGCGATTGAGTTACATCGTTATCGATCGTTGTGAAAGTACTATCAACTATGTCTCGATGGATCGTTATCGAGCGAAGGAGTTAAGAGTCGGGATCGTTATTAAGAGATTGATTTGAATCTCGGGTTCATTATCGGCGAATGAGTTAGATCATTATCGATCATTGTCTCGATCGATCGTTATCGGCGAAGAGTTAAGAGTCGGGGATCGTTATTAAGAGATCGATTTGAATCTCGGGTTCGTTATCGGCGAATGAGTTAAATCGTTATCGATCATTGTGATAGTACTATCTACTATTGCTCGATCGATCGTTATCGAGCGAATGAGTTAACAGTCGTGGTTCGTTATCGAGCGATCGATTTGAATCTCCGGATTCGTTATCGAGCGATTGAGTCGTTATCTATCGTTGTGAAAGTACTATCAACTATGTCTCGATGGATCGTTATAGAGCGAAGGAGTTAAGAGTCCACTACAAGAAAACTTGTCTATTATAAGGGGAATTTAATAAGGGGTCAAAATCTGGTTATTAAAGTACCCTTTAATAAGGGTTATGGAAAATGATGCAAATTTAATAAGGAACCCCTAATTCCCGTTATTCTTAATCACTTTTCCCGTTATTATAACACACCTAAAAATATTCCCCTTATTAATCGCCACATCATATTCTAATTAAAAAATAAAATGACAGCGTATATTCCTAGATCCAACTTCCAAAATTCCAAATGAATCCAAAAGCTCCCTTCCAAAATTTGTTTCAATCTCTTTCCTTTGCAAAAAGCTATCTTTTCGCTGATTCTTGTTACGGTTTTCATTCACTTTGGTCCCCTAATGGGGCAAAAATCGAAGAAAAAGCCAATTACAGGTTCAGCTTCAAAATCGAAGAAATTGGAGGTCTTAACTCCAATAGTTGCTCTCCCTGGTGCAAATGATGGTGAAGGCACCACCTCTGCTCGCCGCAAAACCTTCCGGAGAAGCTATGGTCGGGAAAAATGTCGATTTAGGTCGAAATCGAAGCGGGAAAAGCGGACTCTGACAATGATGTCGATTTTTTTAATGCTTCGTTTACGCTTATTCTCCGTGTATATGTATATCTCAGTATGTTCGATTTTGCCCAATTTTGTTTAAAGGTTTCGATTTTAGCTAGATGTGAGCATTCTGTTTGCTTTAGTTGTTGAATTATGGTTTATTTATCATTTATTTGTTGGAATTTGTTGTTTGTTTTTGCTTTCGTGAGCCGGGATTAGATTAGCTCATTCAGGTCTTCATTGCGTGATGGACTCCGTGAATGTTTGTGCAAAGCAAGGTGAGCATTTTTTGAGAAACTTTTGTTAAATCGGTGGAGAAGTAAAGAAAGCTTTCTTCAAAACGAGAAAAGTGGATTGATTTTCAATACCTGCGCTGCTTGAACTTGTCTTGCTTTCGATTCTGTTTATTTCTCCTCTTGATGCATCAAACTTACCTTGTGGAGATGAAGCTTTGCATCCTTGTGTTTCATTGCCATTTTAGGGTGTCAACTGGTTTAATGTTGGATGATTTATGTGACCTTTTAAAGAACCCACCTAAATTTATTGCTGTGGCGGACATAATTTTAGGCAGCGGATTGTCCATTAGTCTTTGAGTTTTCTGCCTTTTTTGTCCACGGCATCAGTGACGACTCTGAAAGCTTAAGCTAGTGTATCTTTAATCTGTTCCTAGTTAATTGAAGGACTCTCAATCTCCTCCATTTGCATTACCCTGTTTATATAGGTATAATTAATTGAGTAGTAAAGTGTATCTATGTCTCGGCTGTTTAGAATCTTGCACTTACCGAGCTATTATTTCCATGTCTATTCTTGGCATGTTTAATCAGAGAAAATTTAGTAAGGATCTATCAAGAGAATCCAAAACAGTAGTTACATTTACGGAGTAACTCAAAGACCATGTACAATGAAAATCATATTTGTATGTAGTTTAACAACCCTGTGTGAAGCTACCTTATGTATTTCAAAGAGAATCACATGTGCTATGTTGTTTATTGGGTATTTTACTTTTGCGATAGCAGATTAAAGATGTATATGACCATAGTGGATCATAATATGTTGTTGTCCTGACTGAGTTTGGTATAAGTAGGATCTTTTGATGACGGTTACTTTTCTGATATTTTAGTATTGAATAAACACTTATTGCTTTTAAATGCAGAGACAAAGGCTGGTTTTGGACTTTGGACTTGGTTTCCATAAGAAGCACTAGGGTATGCATAAATTTTTTTTTTATGAAGAGTTGGGTTGCTTATCCTATGCATAATTTTTTTTTATCTTATGATGTTCTATAATTAGTTGTATTAGCAGTTATTTGTTAAGGAAAATCAAAATGGAGTGATGTTACTCAAAGGAAAAGGCTATAGTGGTCGCTCCCTGCTTTTTGCGTAAGATTATTCTAGCTTAATCTACCTTTAATTGGAATGTTCCTAGCTTACTAGTTTGATTCCTATAACTCGCTTTACATTCATTATATAATGAGTTGGAATGCATCAAATATGCTTTTGCTTTCAAATTACTTTCTATATATGTTTTTGTTTGAATACTAGACAAGGCGACAACCTCGCTTTTGTTTTCTTTTGAATCGGTGATGGAAGTTAGAATGTTTTGTCATTGCGTGCTAATGTTTTCAAATCATTTTTAATCGATCATAATATGCTACTGGTTCATTACTTGGTGGATCTACAATTCCACTTTGACTGTTTTCTTTTTAGCTTTTCCTTATAGGGAGAAGTGTGCAAAATACGTGGTTGATGTGTTTAACAAAAGGGTAACTTTGACTTGCTTTCATGAAAGCATTGTTGTTGCTGTAATAAGAGTTCCCAATCCATTGGGTAAGTTTTGGGACTATTTACGGTAACTAGTCAAGATGCACGATCCATATTCCTTGTCGTAGCTAGCTAGCAGAAGTTTCTGACTATGTTTCACTAGCTAGTTTCAGTGATACATGTCTATGATAAATTTTCTGTTTCTCCGTTTCTATTCTGGATCGCCAAAAAATTATTTCTCTAGGCAATTGACTTATCTATTTAAGAACCATTCCCTAACCATGTTCGCATAGATTTTATGGTTAATCTCCGAGTACTATTTCATCCTTCTTCCCTCAATCCTTGAACTATGCAGGGTGGGCTTACCATTCTTCAATTCATATACCTACTAGTTGAAACCATGGATAGGCATTTTGGCAGTGTGGTAAGCTTTTAATTTAAATGATTATTCTTTTTTGGTTAATAGCTCAACAATTGCAGTTAATGTATTACCTTTATTAGTCTTCTTTTCTTCCACATTTGCTTTCGTTTTATGTTATGTCATTCTCACTGCTTTGCATGTCTTTTATGGTATAGTATATTGTGAAACACCTTTTCTAAATCCTCACAGGAGCTTTTCAGAGAGAGAATGCCGAACGTATTTGAATATTTTGGCAAGAAAGATCCAATTCTAGATGAGTTGTTACGTGAAGCCGATGAGGTGTTTCTGGAATGTGCCGGCGGTGTAAAGAATGGACGTATTAAAGGCTTGGGTAATTTATCTTCGAGAATACACGAGTGGATCAGCCTCATCGATGCCAAATGAGGTTTTGACGCAGCCAGTATCACGAATTTTCGAAGAAAATTCTAGGTTGCGTGAAGACCTTTCTCTTTGTGACGTGAAAGTTTGGCCGAGGAGAGAGAGAGAGCAAGTGCTGCACAACTGCAATGCAAAGCGGAGATAGCAAGGATTGCACAAATAGTCCAAGGATTCCTCCATACTCCGTAGTGCTTGATAGTGAGGATTATGGATTGTTCATTTTTGCTATGTATTGTGTTGTCTCTTTATTTTGTTTTGGGAATCCTAAGTGGAACAATATACGCTTTTGTAACTTAATAATTAGCTATATGGAGCCTTTGTTGACTTGGTTTGGTTGATGCATTAGTTAAATATTGTGTTAGTTTTTCATAAATTGTGATTTATTTGGGCAGGTGGAATGAGAATTTACGAATAAATCAAAATAAAAAAATATAATTTTTCCGACGGAGTAGTGACGAAATTAAATCGGACATGTTATGAAAATTACCGACAAAAGTCGCCGAATTTAGTCGGAATAATTAAGCAAATTTTAAATTGGAAATTAAATGGAATAAATGGTCGAAGTTCGTTGGAATCATTTCGTAAGAACTTCGTCGCTAATTTTGTCGGAACCATTCGTAGCAAATTTTGTCGCTAAGCTCGTCCGGAAATTTCGTGGAAACATTCGTCGGAAATTTCGCCGGAAATTGTAACGCCCGCCCCGGATACCGAGCCCTTATCCGGAAGAGAACGTTCGCGCGTATAACGTTAAATAAATCTAAAATTATACGCCACCTCTCTACGTCGTCGTATCAAAAATAAAGCAACGGAAGCCCAAAAGACTCGGGTATAAAACATAAATGCTACTAGAATAGAATACAAACCATCTAGGGTAAGTAAGAAAAAAAGAAAAGCTTACAACAACGATATAAAACTTACAACGTCATTTATGCCTCAAAAGAACGATGCCAAACTAGTCTCACAAACTTGAAATAAAAGTACAACAAGCTTATAAGAGAATCTACAAGATAAACCGTACAACCTTTAAAAGAAAAGTGAAGGAAAACATCGAGTGACTTCAACGCCATCAAAACGTCATTGAACTCCTCGACGCGAGCTCAAGGCTAACTCGATCAACACTGTTAGTCTTCTCACCCCCAAACACATAGAAAAATATGCATTCGAGGTAAGTACAACGTACTCATTAAGAAAGAGAAGCTATGATAACAACTATAGTTTATAAAGAAAAGATAATTATTTAATTAGTTATTTAAGTGAGACCGACTCAATCTAGGGTTCACTTCATGCTCATCAACATGTTGTGACTAATCTGTTTCTAGCTTAACCTATCTATGTTACAACCGCACTCAAGGGCACTACGCGCATCCCCTCAAGCAGAGTCCTCTCAGACTTAGGGTCTTTGACCTCTGAGTTATTCCACCTTGGGAACACTCTTTTTGCAACATATTAGTGGATCACACCAATACCCACGAAGTCTAAAAGGTAGACTCCGATAGCACGCACACCTCGTGAGTCCCTCCGTGCTTAGGGTCTTTTGACCTACGAAGTTCTTCCACCTTCGGAGGTAGCACATGCATCGCGATTTAGCCTCGGTGCCTAGCCAAGAGAGACAGTTGTTTAATCTTTTACTAGTCAAGTACGTTGTTTATTAGGTTATTAGCTAGCCAACCTAAGTATTTTCAAGTAGTCTCCTCACATAGACTACTCTCTTCCTAGACCACTAGACACGGACAAGTCCTAGCACATACACGCAGGCGTTGATGAATCCTAATTCATCAAAGCACAAGCCTATCATGCTCTTCCAACGGATCCGAACTTCAACTCCCTTTAAGAGTACATTCGGTGTTTTAACTGAACGAATCAGAAGCTCAATTCAGGCTTGTCTACGTTTATACCATATTAACATATCATATATAAAGGTTTCATAAAGATAAATCATGCTTATAAGGCTGAACGACAACCAACAAAGAAAGAAGGACAAAACAAGCTAGACGCCCGTTTAAGACCCTGGACGCCCGTCTGAACCTTACTGGACGCCCGTCCACTATACCCAGACGCCCGTCCACCTAAAACAGTTTCAATCCTGAATGTAAAACAACACTTCAGACGCCCGTCCAGAGAGGCCAGACGCTCGTCCGAAATGTACTCCAGGCAGACGCCCGTCCAGTGAACCAGACGCCCGTCCACCTGGGTTCGACCCAAACCCTAGAATCATCATCATGCGATTTCCAGATCGTTTCCAAACCAAACATCAGCAAGAACAACACAGAAAAACACTGAAAACTACATCTAGACATACCATAGCACTTATGATCAATGCTCAACCCAACAACTCATCTTTCTAGCACCAAAACACTTTACAAAAACATCTAAACCTTATAAAATACAATTGAGATCATATGGGTAGTTCTCCTTACCTAAATGCAGCCACCAACCAGATCAAAACTCAGAGAAAAGCTGCTGCAACACAACCAAACCGAAGGCAAAACGCTGTCCTCTACACGACGATTCCAACTCTTGAATTTGCTCAGAAAAACGATCAACCCTTCCTTTGATGGTTGAAGAACTCTTCTAGTCTCTCCCTTTTCTTTCTCATTTGCGCAGGAGAGGAGGGGGAAACGTGAAAACTGATTTCTAATTAGGTTTAGGAGATTAGTGTTAGGTTAACCTTAAATACCCACTTCCAAAATAAACCCTTTTTACTAAAACACCCTTGCTTAACAAAAATCTGGTTTTTCTCTCTTATATAACAAAATATATATATATAAATATACTTCAAATCGTTTAATTAAATAACCCGAAAAACCTGAATTTGTTAAAAGACTCTTTTACCCTTTTCTGAAAAGTCGGGATGTTACATTCTTCCCCCCTTAAAGAAGTTTCGTCCTCGAAACTTGCCAGAACCAACACCACTCTCAACTTAGATACCAGTTTGCGTACCTTCTAGTTCACTTTCAAAAACACACCAATGTTATCTCCAACTGATTTGAACCTTAGTAATTTCATCGACAAGACTTCAGTACTTTCCACACAACTAATCTTGCACTTGCACTCAAGCACCATTCTATCTTATTCACACCTTTCATCTACCTTATGCTCAACTCTACTAACCCTACTTCTTAAACTCCTCCTATAACACTTTGTCCCAAAAGTCATGCCAATCCTCTAGTTAACATGTAGTATTCTTCCGTGTTCTTTGTCCATTCATCACCCTTACGAAGTTTCCAGACTTACACAAAAGTTACTCTCGATCTATACATTCGCCTTACCTCAAGAAACTAACTATTAACTTAAAGAACTTCAATTCCGCCTTGTTATCAATTCAAAGACTAAACCATCTATAACACACCCAAACCATAGACAAACTTCAATCTTTACTAGTCTCCAAAAAGGTAACCATATAAACATCTTCTACCAACCTTATAAGGCTTTCCTATAGACAAGAAAACGACTTTCGACAGTGAGTTTATCAGCAACCATAATTTTATAGTCCAACAGAATATTGGAGTTGTGAAAGAGTTTATTTTTAAACAACACATCTATAAGAAACAAAGTTTTAAACTTGTCCTCACTTTGATTCCAGAAGGAAGGTAAGAATGGTTATGCAAATATTTTGAAAATTTGAAACTACTAAGGGAGATAGCAAATAGGAAAATCTTGAGATGTATAACACAAAATGAAGACGGATTGAACTTGGTTCACATGCATATAATAAAACATTTGTTTAGATATTGCAAAATGGATGATATATAAAATTTGCCTATATGAGGGTACTTGTGATAAGTCACTAAAAACAAAAGTACTCTGACTGAGACATTTATCACAGCCAGAGGTCATTCTACAAAATCCAGATTGGAACATTTTCCTTTCTCTTGAAGTAAGTGGTATGATTGAATGCAAAAGAAAGACAAACTTGCTATTAAAGAGTTCAATAGAAAGGTCTAGAAGTGGAAGAAGTCTCAAATATTATTCAAATATGTACATATACATATAATAAATATATATAAAAATTTGAAGACGAATAATATTCTTTCGAAAGATTTTATGCTGAGAATCCAAGTAAATTGGTGAAATGTTGCGAAAGGGGTCATGAATGATAACGTGGAAAAGAAAGCAAAAGAATTGAGAAAATATGCATAATCTATTTCTTTCAACAACCGTTCTTAGCTTAAAATATTATTTTTGAAAGAGGGAAACATCTTCTCCAAAGGTTCAAAGATAAAGGTAAACCGGAGAAGTGCTTCGTGAAGAAATCATAAGTGACGACTGAGTAAAGAAAACACAAGAGTTTCGAATAGTGCATGTTTTTGTGTCGTTCAAAGATTCACACAATAAGGACTATTGTGATTTTGTTAAAAGGTTTTGAATTGAAGGGAAAGTGTTCAAAGGATAAGGACAACCCTTTGTTTTTAAAATAAAAAAATCGAAAGTCATTTCTTCCAATTTGAAGAAAGAAGGTTTAGAATAAAACAAACCAACTTAACACCAGAGTAAAAAAATTCTTTGTCGAGGAAAACTCTTAACAAAATAAGTTGCATGCTAAAATCCTTTATCAAACGTAGCTTTAAAAGACGTGCATGAGTTGTAAGGGAGGTTCAACTACTCGCTTATTCAAAGACAAAAATTTCATAGGGAGTAAAAGATGCAGTATCTTGAAAGTAATTATCGGATAAACTTTTGAACACATGTAATATATTTTTTTTTTAAAAGTAGCCTGGAGTTACTAAATAACACTTTGGTAAGGAATGGTTGTTCACGTATTCTTACCGGAAGACAAATGATTATGTAATTAAAATGGATGTTTTGAGAAAGTTTGATCTTTCCACCTGTTTTTGAAATGTATAAAATTCTAATAAAAGAGTTGAGTCTTTAAACAAAAGTTTTCTGCACCAAAACATCGTGTATGAGATGCATTGAAGGTAATCACTAGGATGTAAAAGTGTATTGACCCGAATTTGCTAAACATGATGCAATGAAAGGGTATGCGATTGCTTATTCAAATAGTTCAAAGGATGAGAAACTCATTTCCTTTAAATCAAGCATTTGACACTATGAAAATATCTTCATAAAAAAAAAAACATCAAAGTATCGCACACTTGAAAAATAAAACTTAGCCATGGAAGAACTCTTGCCGAGTTCAAAAGTTTCAAACGGATGATCCAAATACCACATTGGTCACAAATAGTATGCAAGGGAAAAACATTTGAAATTAGAGGTAACTAAGTGTGAATCCAAATGATTATAAAAGTACCTCGTTAAAGAAAACATGGGATTGGAAAGTCACCATGTAAGTGTTTCTTGTCACAAAAGGGTATTAAATCTACAACACTTAATATCTACTCACCGAACTTCTTATTTTGGATAACAAGTAAGTTAGGGTCTTATGCTTCAAAGCCTTCCCAACACATACTACCCCACACCTAAACTTCCAAGGTGAAAGAATGTTGTATGGCCTTTCATGAACAAGTACTTAAAAGGGTTTTAAGAGTTTAAGTACATACATCAACCATGAAATGATTGACTTGCACAAAGTAACCCAAATTAATTTTGAACAAGATGTAAAAAGAAAGGTTGTAGGTATACAAGCTTTACATATGCTACACAAAATTCAGAATTTATGGAAAAGCATAAGTTGGTTAAAAATAATTATTTTAGTCACAATCAACAAAGCTGTCAAAACTTTCAGAAATTTAAAATCTGCATTAATTTGCAGATTGAACTCAAACTAGAAAGAATTAGCACTTGACTCCAAAACAAAAATTTCAGATCAGAGAGTTTTCTACAACATATCAAAAATTCAAGTCATTTGAAGATGTTTAGCTTATTCAAAACAGACTCATAAGTAAGAGTACCGCTGCAGAATTTTCTGAACAGAGTACTCCTCCTTGTTAAACAATTTATGAACAATCCATATTGAAAACTAAGTTGATGCCAAAATAGAAAATGTAGATAAGGCAATTTCCTAAGTGACTGCAAATTTATAGAATTTTTGAAACATCAGAAGTAATATTAAAAGACAAATAGAGACGTGAACAAAGTTGTTTTACTCGTTTTGCATAACACCAAAATACAAAATCAAGGTAATGATTGAATCAAAAGGTCGCAATAAGAAAACTTTAAATCCTCCAAGAAAAGAGCAAAAGGAGAAAAGTCTAGAAGCTCCAAAAGAAGAGAAGGGTTCTCACTAAAGATCCTAGAAGGAACACTAGAGGCATCACATAAAGGATGTGAGCTTGGAACTCTAACTAACCTTTGCCTAGGAAGACTCTTCACCTGGTCCTAGTGAAACTTGACAAAGGTCTAAAGATTCTTAGTTTTACGATTTGCCACCAAGAACAAAAGAAGTCAGAAAGGTTCTAAAAGATCTAAGATACCTTATCTTAAAAACAAAAGTTTAGGTCAAAGCAAAGAAACTTCTATGAATTCCTCGCACTCGAAAGATCAAAGAAGTCAGAATGGTTACTAAGCAGTCTTAAAGGTCTTATCTTAAGGAAGGGAAGCCTAGAAAAGCAAGGAACGCTTCTCTCTGATACCAACTGTAACGCCCCGCTCCCAGATACCGAGCCCTTATCCGGAAGAGAACGTTCGGCGCGTATAACGTTAAATAAATCTAAAATTATACGCCAGCCTCTACGTCGTCGTATCAAAAATAAAAAAAACGGAAGCCCAAAAGACTCGGGTATAAAACATAAATGCTACTAGAATAGAATACAAACCATCTAGGGGTAAGAAAAAAAAAGGAAAAGCTTACAACAACGATATAAAACTTACAACGTACGATGCCTCAAAAGAACGATGCCAAACTAGTCTCACAAACTTGAAATAAAAGTACAACAAGCTTATAAGAGAATCTACAAGATAAACCGTACAACCTTTAAAAGAAAAGTGAAGGAAAACATCAGAGTGACTTCAACGCCATCAAAACGTCATTGAACTCCTCGACGAGCTCAAGGCTAACTCGATCAACTCTTGTTCGTCTTCTCACCCCCAAACACATAGAAAAATATGCATTCGAGGTAAGTACAACGTGCTCATTAAAGAAAGAGAAGCTATGATAACAAATATAGTTTATAAAGAAAAGATAATTATTTAATTAGTTATTTAAGTGAGACCGACTCAATCTAGGTTCACTTCATGCTCATCAACATGTTGTGACTAACTGCTTTCTAGCTTAACCTATCTATGTTACAACCGCACTCAAGGGCACTACGCGCATCCCCTCAAAGCAGAGTCCTCTCAGACTTAGGGTCTTTGACCTCTGAGTTCTTCCACCTTGGGAACACTCTTTTGCAACATATTAGTGGATCACACCAATACCCACGAAGTCTAAAAAAGTAGACTCCGATAGCACGCACACCTCAAAGCAGAGTCCCTCCGTGCTTAGGGTCTTTTGACCTACGAAGTTCTTCCACCTTCGTGAGGTAGCACATGCATCGCGATTTAGCCTCGGTGCCTAGCCAAGAGAGACAGGTTGTTTAATCTTTTACTAGTCAAGTCACGTTGTTTATTAGGTTATTAGCTAGCCAACCTAAGTATTTTCAAGTAGTCTCCTCACATAGACTACTCTCTTCCTGACCACTAGACACGGACAAGTCCTAGCACATACACAGCACGCTGATGAATCCTAATTCATCAAAGCACAAGCCTATCATGCTCTTCCAACGGATCCGAACTTCAACTCCCTTTAAGAGTACATTCGGTGTTTTAACCGAACGAATCGAAGCTCAATTCAGGCTTGTCTACGCTTTATACCATATTAACATATCATATATAAAGGTTTCATAAAGATAAATCATGCTTATAAGGCTGAACGACAACCAACAAAGAAAGAAGGACAAAACAAGCTAGACGCCGTTTAAGACCCTGGGCGCCCGTCTGAACCTTACCGGGCGCCCGTCCACTATATACTCGACGCCCGTCCACCTAAAAACGCTTTCAATCTCGAATGTAAAACAACACTTCAGACGCCCGTCCGCAGAGGCGAGACACTCATCCGAATGTACTCCAGGCAGACGCCCGTCCCAGGTGAACCAGACGCCCGTCCACCTGGTTCGACCCAAACCCTAGAATCATCATCATGCGATTTCGGATCGTTTCCAAACCAAACATCAAAGAAGAACAACACAGAAAAACACCGAAAACTACATCTAGACATACCATAGCACTTATGATCAATGCTCAACCCAACAACTCATCTTTCTAGCACCAAAACACTTTACAAAAACATCTAAACCTTATAAAATACAATTGAGATCATATGGGTAGTTCTCCTTACCTAAATGCAGCCACCAACCGAGATCAAAACTCGTAGAAAAGTCAGCCGCAACACAACCAAACCGAAGGCAAAACGTCCTCCTCTACACGACGATTCCAACTCTTGAATTTGCTCGGAAAAAGCGATCAACCCTTCCTTTGATGGTTGAAGAACTCTTCTAGTCTCTCCTTTTCTTTCTCATTTGCGCAGAGAGGAGGGAAGCGTGAAAACTGATTTCTAATTAGGTTTAGGAGATTAGTGTTAGGTTAACCTTAAATACTCACTTCCAAAATAAACCCTTTTACTAAAACACCCTTGCATAACAAAAATCTGGTTTTTCTCTTATATAACAAAATATATATATATAAATATACTTCAAATCGTTTAATTAAATAACCCGAAAAAAACCTGAATTTGTTAAAAGACTCTTTTACCCTTTTCTGAAAAGTCGGGATGTTACAGAAATTGCGTCGGAACTTTCGTCGGAAACATGCGTCGGAAATTTCGTCGCTATAGTCGTCGGAAATTTCGTCGCAACGCGTTTCCAACGGGCTTTTTTCCAACACCCCATATTTCGTCGGAAATTGGTCGGAAACATGTGTTTCCAACGAAATACCGACGAAATTTCGCGTAGGAAATCCCGGAAATTCTAGTAGTGGCACCAGACGTACTCTTCAAGGGAGTTGAATTCTGGGACCGTCGGAAAGGCATGAAAGGGCTTGTGCTTTGGTGATCTAGAGTTCATCAATGTCTGTGTAATTGCTAGCCCTTGTCCGTGTCTAGTGGTCTAGGAGAGAGAGAAATAGGTGTGAGGGAGCTTACTTGAAAATACTTAGGTGGCTAGTTAACACCATAATAATAAATATACTTGTATAGCTAAAAGATCAAACATCATGTCATTCTTGGATAGGCACAAGTTTATATCGCAATGTGTTGGCTTTTGGATAACAAGAGTAAACTTGCTGGCAATTCTAGAGGCTCCAGGAGTAGAGGGTACTCGTGGATGGATAACTTTGCTGGCCATTAGAGGGCACCAGGAGTAGAGGGACTTCACCGAACGCGTATACTATCGGGACTAGCCAGTGGCTATTGGTGTGATCCACTAATAGGTTGCACCCATATACTTCGTGGTGAGTAGCATCATGCGTAGTGCCCTAGAATGCAGATGTAACAAAGATAAGCTAAGTTAGAAACGGTTAGTCATGACATGTTGATGGACATGAAGTGAAACCTAGATTGAGTCGGTCTCATAAAGATAACTATTATAATAAAACTTGCTTATAAACCTTAGTTAATTTGTAGCTTCTACCTCTTATTGAGTACTTTGTACTTACCTCAAATGCATTGTTATGCATTGTTTTTGTATATGTTTGGGGGAGAGAAGATGAACAGGTAGCTCCGGAGATTGAGGCAGACTTTAATGACGACGTTTGAGGATGCCGGAGTTGAAGCATTTAATTTTTGTTCTTTTCCTTATTATACTATAGACTTGTCATTTCTTTGGGATATTTTTGAAATTCCCTTTTTAGTTTCTTTTAGAGGATTTCGTACGTCGTTTGGTTTTCAGTTGGTTTTCCAATGTAATAAATGTTACATTTCTATCTTTAGTATGGTTGTATATATTCTTAGTAGCATTTATGTTTTTACCCGAGTATTTTTAGCTTTCGTTTGCTTTTATTTGATATGACGACGTAGAGGCTTGCATATAATGTTAGACTTATTTAATTCTATACGCGCCGAACGTTTCTCTTCTGGATAAGTGCTCGGTATCTGGGAGCGGGGCGTTATCCAATTACGGTACGTGATTCCCGGACGAACAAACATGTATACTCCGCATGATTCGGTATCACACTCAATCAATACCGCATGAATGCCCCATGGTTAGGGGAAACCTCAATAGTGTCAAAGCATGACAATCCACACCGTGATGCCATGAAGACTCCGGTCTTAAGAATAATTACACAACTGCCACATAGTGCGACACTTAATGTAAGTGGGTTAGTCTAACGTACGCATTCTCTAATACACGTCCACGTATAGTCCAAGTGTCTCTACACTTCGATAGACATGATCTTTCCCTGCCCGTAAAGATGGAAGACATCTAATACGTGCTAGTCTGTTTGTACAGTCAATGCCCTGTTTAATAGTACATAAGCCTAGAGACATTTAAGTATCAAACTTATTAATGTGATTAGAGATCTCATCAACCATAATCGCCTATCATTGTTTCTCTATCACAGTTTAATACTAAGGACGTTATCATATAACAATTCATAATTGGTTCTTGAAAAGAACAGATATATATGAAAATAGAAAAGCCATTTAATATATTTATAAACATAAAGAATTAGTAGAAATGATCTGACCCGGTCGGATCCGGTCCAACCCGATTAGGTTTAGGACACTATTTCAACATACACTAGGATCTTCATTCGGTACTCCATGGAAGGTAGTGTAATTGGTCACCATATGTATCACGTTTGGCTTTGGTTGAAAGACCTCAGCCACATTCTCTGGCTGGACAATCCTTGGAACGAATTGCTCAATCATTGTCATTTCATAACTCTGTAGAGTTCTTCTATCTGCTTGTACCACAACTCATGCTCCGTTTTTTCCATTCTACGCCATTTTGTTATCTGTATCCTCCAAAGGGGGAATTTCTTCTTCCTTCTCGCTGTTATTTCCTTCGTGCGAACTCAAGACTCAACAAAAATAAATAGTTAGTAACTTGCCCTAGCGGCGGTTGCATTCACCCGGGCAGACTCAAAAATACAGACTCTGACTACTGAATTGATGCTGAACTGACAGAACCGATTCTGCCGAATTTGGGACGCTCGATTAATCATGGGTAAACCTCGATTAATCGGGTGAGATTTTTTTCTAGATTCAAACAAAAATGATTCAATATGACTCCAGTATAAATAGACTATAAAACAGACTCGATAAAACAGACTCAAAAATTTATAGAAAAGAAATTTACAAACACTCAATCTCGAATTAAAAATTATTCCTGACACGAGTCCCCAGCAACGGCGCCAAAAATCTTGATCGCGTGAAAGACACTTACTAGCAATAGGACTAGGTCTATCATAGTAGGGTACTGGCGAGTCAAGGTTGAATCCCACAAAGACTCGTAAGAAGGCAAATCATTCAGGATTGAGCTGTCACAATATCGGTCTACGACCAACTATAATATGGGTAGAATAAAAGTGGTGACAATAAACAAACAAGATTATGCAAGTTCAAACGGAGCACACAAGAGTTTCTAATGTATTAGTCTAATTATGAGTTATTAGTTATTCCTCCCATAACATGCATTAATCATCACCATTGGTAAATTATAATTCATTGTCAGCTACGGGTGCAATCTCCTCACCCTATATACTTCCACGGTAAGGACAACATACAATCTATGTGCAACTAACCTCCTTCATCCGTTGTATTAGTTCACATGTATTAAGTTTTAGAGTTGTCGGATCAAGACCGAGAATCTCCCTAGGCTGCTATCGACTATGACTAGCACGTTCCTAAGGATCCATCAAGACAATGTCAAAATTAACATTTCACTAAAATTCCTTTATTCTAATTTATGACATGCAAATAATAAAGCAGGCTACTAACATGTAACTTAAATATATATGTCGATCAACGAAGATGGCGTTGATTATCATGAACTAGGATTTACTAGGTATTCAGATTTAGCGATATAGACCATCGCAGATCGGAAGAACGAAATCACTATTTCATGACTTCTTCACCAGTGAATCAAATCTATACATACATGGGGTAAAATAATCTAACTACTACATAATTAAACTAAATAAAAAATTAAACATACTAGTCAAATATAACAACGACAGATCTACATCTTAGAAAAGACAAAAAATCATAACCTCGATGATGAGTGTAGATCTCCCTCGGCTCTCTTCCTAGGAGGCGAATCTGTCAACTGCATGACTAGAACTTATAAAATATGTAAATAAAGAATAAAAAACTTTTATTGCATAATAGTTGTAAGTTTTGAGGTACAATTGGACACACTAAATTTTGAGGCCGATGCCTTTTAATTATAGCTAAATAAACCGACTTAGATAGACCTAGAACTACCCTCGTCCAAGAAAACGCATTTTTGGAAGATTCTAGTAGCTCGATTAATCTGTGGCAACTCCGGATTAATCGGGGGCATTTTTGTGCTTTTCCTTCTGGCGACTTAACTTGGAATGTTCTGGAATACCCTAGGACAAATCATTTCATTCAGTCCGCTCTAGAACCGTCCACAATGCTTAGCCGAATTATTTCGTATCCTGAAAATAATCAAATAACGCACGAAATAATATCGAATAAGGGAAAATAAAAGTGAAGTGCAAAATACTCGACTCACGAAACCGACACATAACATTCAACTCAAATGGTTCATAATTTTAGGTCTAAACAACTATTTTTAGCTCGTAATGGATAGAATGTTGATGTCGAAGGATATACTATTTTAAGCGTCATCATTTCTTTTTCAGCCTCTTGAACTTCTTTGATGCTGCGGCCTCTGCCGGATTATCTCCTCAACACCAAAATGATCATCAGGGTCAACCCCGCCTAAATTCCCCTGGACACCAGTCACCTCGACCTCGATATCAGCATCGCCTTTCGAGCCGCTTGTGCTAACTGCCTCATCTTGAGAGGCGTAATCGCAAGCCTCTTGATCCTCGCTAAGTGTTTGTTCACTAGACGTCCTGCAAAAACATGAGGGAAATGCGGAACATCAATCGCCTCGGACAATGGAAGTCAGTCCAAGATGAATAAGCACATCTATTTGGACGCTTCCCCCACTGTTTTTGGGTTAAGAAACTACGCAAAGGAAACCCATAAATGTTGAAGAAGGGCTAACACAAAAACACTAAACACTAAACTCCAACCCCGAAATTCATAAGAAAATGACATGCTGAAAGGAAGAACATGACGCAAACGAAGGAAAAATGCAGATGACAACAAAAAGGCAGTGATTTTCACTCGGATAATGCATTCGAATAGCTTATAAGTATTCTAGAAGTAAAATGCGCAAAGGAAACTAATGAACAAGGACAAAAGTCAAAAGATTTACCTGATAGAAGGGTTGAAGATTGATCGGAAGCTAGAAGAAATGGACAGAACCTTCAAATGGATAGTGTGAACCTTCAAAGAACAGTCGGAACCTTCAAACCTTGCCGGGAAGCTCAAGCTTCTAGCCGAAGAACGACTTTCTATCAAAAGTAAGAAAGTGTAAAGTGTTAAAATGTTGGATGGGAAACCTTTATATAGGCAACATGGAAAGATCGAACGGTCCATGATAAAGTGATCCAACAACTGAGAATCGAGTGGTCGTTTCAAATTTCGAATTTGAAAACCGTTATTATTATTACTTTACTATTGCCAACACTCTCGTGTTAATGGAGCAGTTACCAAGACTCACTCAACCAATCATGGGCCATGACCTCTCGCCTCAACTGCCCACTCTCATTATGGCCGAAACAGTTCCTCAAAAAGCATGCACAACTGCCGCAACGGTTAATAACCAAAGTCACCCCACAAACAGCTTAAGGCCACCCATTATTAGGATAGTCTGTCTCGTACTGCAATCTAGAGGCAAGTCGCACCGTGACGCCAAGGCCAACCTGAGTCCATCCACTTAATAGCATGGCCCCGAGTTCGTCCGTTTGGTAGCACGACCCCAAAGGCTAAGGCTCTCTGCCATACAAATCCACCTAAGGCACATAATCCATAAAAGGTCAAGACGAACCGCCACACAAAGCCATCCAAGGCACATAAGCCACAAAAGGCTAAGGTGATCCGCCACATAAAGCCACGAAAAGGATAAGGCAATCCGCCACAATAGCAAGCCAACACGGTACCTCAAGGCAATCGATCCGCGAAGACTTTGCTCCCAGTGTAACTTTTCAAGAAAACGATTAAGGCACGGAGTAGAGGGCCACTATATGCCTGAACCGTAGTGGATAAGGCCATCGGCCACCATTGTCCTCGTACTCAAAAGCCCTTTATGGATCGCAAACCATTTGCCCCACTCCAGGCCTTTAGTCCTAAGCGACGCTATCAGGCTAGGGGGCTGGCCCGTGAACCCATCAGCCTATTAGGTCCGCCAAAGCCCAGAGACCGCAATACAAAGAAGAGCTAGCTACAATCCATATATAGGTAATAAGACAAGTATACTAGAGATGGATAAGTTATTAGGTCCGCACTATATGGGCACCGCCAGACGACAGTTAGCTTAATTAGTATTTCATTGTACTTTCTTGTATCTAATTGTATTTAGTCAAACCCTAAATTGTAGCTTGCCTATAAATAGGGCCCAATGTAACCTCTTCAGATATATGTAATAAAAGAAAACCAAGGCAAACTCTCCCAATCTATTTGCTCTCTATCCTTCACCTAGCGCCACCGCTTCACCATCGTGCACCACCACTTTTATACACTTTCCACAGTAAGATATCCACTATAACGCCACCAGTAAATAGTCAAGATAATTTCGACATTATTAATATATATATATATATATTAATATCTTATATAAATACATAATAATATAATACTATGATTAATTAATATGAAAAATCAATGTATATCATATATATACATATATTTAGCCCTATACATATTAAAATATGTATATTTAATTAATCAACATAATTAATATGTTCTATTATATTTATTCATAATAAATAAATACCACAATATTAATTTACACTATAACACTATATAGTAGGCATAAAGAAATCCTTATCCGGTTATCGCTATAACCAAAAATTAAATTTGGCTAGGTATTCATATGTGTGTGACCCGATAAGTTTCCGAATAGGTTGGTCGTAAGCATAAAGTGCATTTACTAAAATGCCCTTCACACCTAATGATCATGAACATCGTCTAGAAACACGTCCACGAACCCCAATCATCGGAAAGAGTCAAGTGCTATTATACAACCTTTCATTTGAAATGGTTACCGTGTAAATACAATCCTATCACTGTAATAATATCCATACGGTCGTATCTCGAGTGTCAATACATTAACGACCGTATCATATAATCTGGATATACCATTATCTCAAAGTACACATTACTTCTTCTTTTCAAAGACTTTCGAGAATAAGACATTCCTTATAAGAAGGCCCTTTCAGATATTTACTCCTACTATTAGGATACGCGTTTTTCAGACGAGCAACATGAATCCTATGCATGCTTTAGTTTACACCCAATCACTACTGCATGATTGCCTCATGGCTAGGGGAAACCTCAATAGTGTCAAAGTATGACAATCCACACCGTGATGCCATAAAGACTCCGGTCTTAGGATAATTACACAACCATCATATAGAGCGACACAGAATAAAGTAAGTGGGTCAGCATAACATATGCATTGACTGTTAGGAACATCTTGTTATGTTTTGATGAGGGCCATACTAGCAGTTACAGCAAGCCTGAAATAAGTTAGAATTATCTGTATAAGTCTTTACTTAGAGTCTGACATGTTGTATAAGTTGAGTCAGACAAGTATTGTACTAGACGGCAAAGCAAAATCAGATTTTCGGCAGAGTAAAGCCAGTCAAGTACCAGCAGAGAAGCAATGAAGACATTATGGTCTGACTTATAACCAAGGAAGTCGGTGATGACCTTGGATAAGTCTAAATTATGTTTCAAGTGATGAAACGTAATGTTTAAATATGGTGTACACTGATCTCACTCAAATCAAGGATCAGTGAAGTACAAGGATTCTCCTTAAACTGAAAGAATGAATGAAACAGTGAATCGGCAAAGTAAACTGACTTTCGGCCGAGTGAAGTCAAAGTAGTAAAGGAAGATATAAGCGGCTGAGTCAGATGGATCACTTGACCGTTCGGAGAACAGCTGAGTAAACTTTACTCAATGAGATTATTGAAGTATGAAGAAGATACAGGAAATCGAGCATTAAATGCACAATCAATAAAGGCTCAATCAAGGATGGATTCTCTGATAAACGTTTGAAGAAAAAAAACCCGATCACTGAATCAAGAAGAATAGAATTAAGGGGGAATCAAGAATAAAATCAGGGGTTATTCTCTCCATTAATATAGCCAACGGACGGAAATTCAAATCAAGGGTAATCAAGGCTATAAATAAAAGGCATTGACAAGGCAGAAAATACATAAGAAGAGAACAAAAAATCTGAGCAAAAACACTGTCAAAATTGAAAGCCTTCTATATGTGCGAAAAAGAAATATCTAGTGATCAACACAAAACTGAGAGCCACAATTCAAACATCAAGCATTGAGGCTGATCAACAAGTTAGTGAATCCAATTCATATCAATCAAGCAACTGAATCAGAGCCATCTGAGAAGGAGTTGTGTTTGTGATAGCTGCTGAAGTATTTGATCCCAATGAGCAGTGAAAGAGACTGAGTCACTGAAGCTGTTGCAGTCAAGGAGTGATAGTCTAGTAGATTGTGAAGCTTGTGAAGTCAAGGACAATCGTACTATTGTATCTGTGAAAACAATAGTGAATTCCTCCAATCATCACATGAGAAGAGTGGATTAAGGGATTACACCACCCTGAACCACTATAAGCCTTGTGTCCATTTACTTTCAGCAATTTACTTTATTGCATTCATTTAATTACTTATATTATATCCTATGTCTGTGATTTCCTAAACTACTTTGAAACAACATAGTAAGAAGGGACTTATCCGCTGCCCAAGAGCTTTTAAATACAAGAAATGTTTTTGAAACTCCACTATAGTCATTCACCCCCACTCCCCTCTCTGAGTATAGTTTTGCCCTTCTCTGGGACCAACAATTGGTAGCAGAGCAGTGTTCCTAGTATCGGAACATGTTCAGATCTAATTTTTAGTAACAAGGAGATCACATATTTTTAAAGTAGTCTTCAAATCTGTGCTTTCTACTCATATACATAAATATCTCTTATATACACTTATAGATTCCTCAAACTCTATGTCAAAAGTACATGTTTTCAATGTTAATAATTTTGATGAATATAAAATAAGAATGTTATCTCATCTTGAAGCAACTCATGAGGAGATGCTGGATGTAATTAAAGATGGCCCAATCATGATCATGACTGTGATTGCCACAGGAGCAGATCAAGGAATAGAAGTGGATAAACCCAAGAAAGATTGGACCAAGGATGACAGAAGAAGAGAAAATCTGGACTTTGTTGCAAAAGATATGATCTTGAAGACCCTGCATAGCAACATGTTTATAAGAATCAAAGACTGCAAAACAAGAAAGGAAATGTGGGACAAGCTGGCACTGATAAATGAAGGATCTGAAGCAGTTAAAGAAAACAAGTTATCTGTTGCAAAAACAGGAAATTTGAAAACTTCAAAATGAAGGCTGGTGAATCCATTGATCAAATGGACAACAGATTCTCAAGCATCATCAGTGAACTACAACAGCTTGGACACACATATTCTTAGAAAGAAGTGTGCTTAAAGTTCTTGAGAGGCTTACCTAAAAGATGGAAGATCATAACATCAGTAATTAGAGGAGCAACAAATCTTGCAAACACTGACACCCCGACTCTGATGTCTCAACTAAAGGCTCATGAATTTGAGTTGAACGGCAAAGACATTGTACCAGCAGAGGCACATAAGGCTAGTGCACTGGTTGCACCCCAGCAAAGTCAAGCAGCTGATGCAAACAACAAAGTGACAAGGGAGCTGAAGGAACATGTAGCTTTATTAGTAAAACGTTTTGACAGGTTTAGAAAAAAGAAGATATTCAAAGGAGGATCATCAACAAACAAAAAGTCAAGCACAATCAAAGACACTAAGAGAAAAGATGATGAATACAGATGCTTCAACTGCAATAAGAAAGGACACTTCAAGGCTGATTGCCCTAAAGAAAAAGAGGAACCTGAGGATAAGAAGAAGTACAAGACAACTAAAAAGAGAAAAAGAAAGAAGGCACTCAAAGCTGAATCGAGCAGTGAAAAGAATGAAGAATCATCTGAAAATGATTCTGATGATGAGAATGAAAGCACAGACAATGAAAAGGCCTATCTTTGTCTTATGGCCAAAGAATCAAATGAAACTGAGGTAACATCGAGTTCATGCTCATCATCTAGTGCATCCACATCTAACACTGCACAATCTTCTATTCTCCCCTTAGATTCATCAAACCTAGTCCAAAATCTCATGAGTAAATTTGAACAAATTGAGTTGAATCATGAAATTATGGAACAGGAGTGTGAGAATCTAAGAAAGGAAAATAAGAGACTAAAGAAAGAACTGGATAAAGAAAAAGCTGAACTAACTAGTAAGGAGACTTACTCAAATGATCAACAAGCAGCAGATGGTCATACATCTGGTGTTGACAGACCGGTTGAGAAAATCCCCCTACCAGTTAAGAACACCACTACACCTTTAAATGCACAAGCTTACAAACCCTGAAAACGTTTGGATCCAGATCTGGTCTTGGCTACAACAGTCAGGATGAGAATAGAAACAATGGACCAAAGTTTAGAAAAGGACAGACCATAATTTCAACCACTCATCCTGCACCGGTGAAGTCAAAACTCAGTGCAGTGAAACAACAGACTAAACCATCAATCCAGTCAACCAAAAGCAAAGACTTTATGAAAGGTAAAGGAAGACTTTATCCTTCAGAAGATGATTGGAATGTGGCACCACCAAAATACAAGAAGAAACCATTCCATCACATGTATCATGTGTTTAAGAAAAATCAATCTATGTATGTTCCTAGACACATGAAGCAACATAGGTTTCCCACTGCATATTGGAAAGTGAAGAAGGATGTAAATGCACCAAAAAGTAGATAAAAGTATCATGATACCTTCAGTAGAAATATCAGAAGCTATTATGCCATGCCTTATACATATGAAGTTGATGACTTTAATTATCCAAAAAGAAGATCATTTGGATATACACTTGGAGTAGGAGGCATGACTGCTAACAGGTATGGACCCAAACAGTGTTGGGTACCTAAACATAATTAATTTGTTTTGTAAGATGTCTGGTATATAGACAGTGGATGTTCCAGACACATGACAGGAAACAAGAGATGGCTCACTGATTTCAATGCTTTTGATGACCCTAAGTCACTTTTGGAGGCAAAGAAAACCCTGGCAAGATTAAGGGGGAAGGCACAATGCTCAAGAACAATTTGAAGATTCAAAATGTGGCATATGTCAAGGGACTAAAATTCAATCTGCTAAGCATTAGTCAATTCTGTGACAAAGGCTACAATGTACTCTTCAATAAGGAAGGATGCAAAGTGATTCACAGCCAAACCAACAGAGTGGTTCTTGCAGGAAGAAGAGAAGACAACATGTATGTGGTGGATTGGAGAACAACTAAAGAAGAAACAAGTTTACTTGTCAAAAATAAACAATCAACCAGCTGGATTTGGCATAGAAGATTAAATCACCTAAATTTCAAGACCATCAACACACTATCAAAGAACAAGTTAGTTGAAGGCATGGCAGAGATCACATTCAAGAAGGAATGTCTCTGTGATGCTTGTCAGAAAGGGAAACAAATCATAAGCTCTTTCAAATCAAAGCCTTATCAATCAACAACAAGAATTCTACATCTATTACATATGGACTTGTTTGGACCAGTCACACCAGTAAGTATAAGTGGTATGAAATACACTCTAGTAGTGGTTGATGATTTCTCAAAATACACCTGGACTATATTCATGAACAAGAAGAAAGAGACACACAAGAAACTGCCAGATTTGTTGAGAAGAATTCAAAATGAGAAAGAACTAAAGATTATCAAGATCACATCAGATAGAGGCACATAATTTTTAAATGAAGTAATGAGAACTTATTGTGAAGAAAATGGAGTATTACATCAATTATCTGCAGCATAAACTCCACAACAAAATGGTTTAGCAGAAAGAAGAAACAAAACACTTAAAGAAGCAGTCAGAACAATGAGTGCAGAAGCATGCCTATCAAAGAGGTTTTGGGCTGAAGCATCAAACACACCATGCTATACTCAGAACAGATCAATCATCAACAAATATCATGGAAAGACTCCATATGAAATATGGAATGGAAGAAAACCTAATATCTCATATTAGCATATGTTTGAATCAAAATGTTTTGTTTTGAACAGGAATTAGTTACACACCTTTGATGAAAAAGCTGATGAAGCAATCCTTATGGGATACTCAGACACCAGCAAAGCATTTAGAGTACTCAACAAAAGAACATTGGTGATTGAAGAATCAATACTTGTAGTCTTTGATGAACCAAACACAAACGGTGAAAATCTTCAAGATCAAGAAGAAAAAGCAACACAAAGGGAAGTATATACAAATACAACCATACCAGCTTCCATTCTGAATCATCATTTTGCAAATCAAGATGAGCCACATGTCAATACAACAGAAGAAGCACCAGAACTTGAAGCTCATGCACAGTATGAAGGTGTAGAAGCACCAAGTGAAGAACAATTTCAACCTGACCTCAATTGGCTAAGAGATCATCCTAAAGATCAAGTCATTGGAGACATTCACACAGGGGTTAGAACCAGAAGACAACTGGAGGATATGCTAACATGCTTTCTATCACAAATGGAACCCAAGACAATAGATGATGCAATTCAAAATGCAGACTGGATTATAGCCATGCAAAAGAACTAGATGAATTTGAAAGAAATAAAGTCTGGGAACGTGTTGACTGACTAGACACAGCCAACATCATTGGAACAAAATGGGTATTCAGAAACAAGATAGATGAGCAAGGAATAGTTGTCAGAAATAAAAGCAAGGCTAGTTGCAAAAGGTTACTCTCAAGCAGAAGGAATAGATTATGATGAAACATTTGCACCAGTAGCAAGACTGGGAGGCAATCAGACTCTTTCTAGCTTTTGCTGCACACAAAGACTTCAAAGTCTATCAAATGGATGTCAAGAGTGCATTTATGAATGGACTCTTGGAAGAAAAAGTTTATCAACCCCCTGGTTTTGAACTCAAAGGAAAGGAAGATAAAGTATACAAGTTCAAGAAGGCCCTTTATGGACTCAAACAGGCACCCAGAGCCTGGTATGAAACAATATCACAATTTCTGATCAAGAATGGATTCAACAAGGGAACTATAGATAAGACTCTATTCAAATTAGAGGAAGGATCAAGTACATTACTAGTGCAAATCTATGTTGATGACATTATCTTTGGATCAGAGGATGAAAAGCTGTGTGATAAATTTGCAAAACTAATGAAAAGCAAATTTCAGAAGAGCATGATGGGAGATTTAAATTAATTTCTTGGCCTTCAAGTGAAACAAATGAAGGATGGTATTTTCCTTAGTCAAGCCAAGTATACAAAAGACTTAATACACAAGTATGGTATGGACACAAGTGGCACAGCAGATACACTAATGTATGCAAGAGTCATTCTTGGAAAAGATGAAGCTAAAAAAGATGTTGATCAGAAAATGTATAGAGGAATCATTGGATCCCTACTATATCTAACTGCAAGCATACCAAATATAGCATTTTCAGTAGGAGTATGTGCAAGATTTCAAGCTCAACCAAAAGAATCACATCTTCTAGTAGCCAAAAGAATAATCAAATACCTGAAGAACACCATCAATGTTGGAATTTGGTATCAAAAAGATGGAGGATTTAAATTGATATCATATTCAGACTCTGACTATGCTGGATGCAAGATAGATATAAAAAGCACTTCTGGAACATGCCAAATGCTAGGCACCAGGCTAGTTTCTTGGTTCAGTAAAAAGCAAAGTTCCATATCAACATGAATAATTTGAAGCGTAATATATAGCAAAGAAAATTTGTGCTGCACACAATTACTATGGATTAGACAACAGCTAAGGGATTATGGAATGGAGGAGAAGACTATTCCAATCATGTGTGACAACACAAGTGCCATATCTATCACTGAAAATCCAGTGTTGCACTCAAGAACAAAACATATTGATGTGAGGCATCATTTCATCAGAGACCATGTTGAGAAAGGGGATCTAATTTTAAGATACATACCCACTGAAGAACAATTAGCTGACATCTTCACTAAACCACATAGTCATGAAAGATTTAGCATGTTGAGAACTGAGATGGGAATGATTGAAATCGACTAAGTATAAAAGAGCGGCTAACTGGAGTAATCAGCTAAGTGACCTAACAGGCTGATTAAACCTTTGCCATTACAGGAGATGTAGTAGTGACAGATTCACTACACCGGCTAAGTGACTAGCCAAGGCACTTCACCGAAATGAAGACTGGAGTCATGGGCAAACTAAAGTGTGAACAAAATCAACGTTTATACATGTGGAGAATAAGGAATATATGGAGGATTATACTGTGGAAGATTATACACGTGGAGATCAATTTACAACTATGGAGGTCACCATATTATTTTTCAAATTACAAATGCCTCGATTTCCGGGATCTATCATTACTTACTTAATCCACTCCCCCACTTCCCTCGAATATCATGATTTACATACACAAAATCACGCCATTATGTCATAAAATCCTTCCATATTCAACCACGTTCACACTACCCACAAATCATCCTACATAAACAACACTTAGAGTTTTTTTTTGAAATCTTTACGCTCACTTGCAAATTATAAACCCTTTCTCTTCCCTAGAAAGATTGAAACATTTCTAAATATCACTCACATTCAACAATGGCTTCATCCTCTGCAATATCTCCCATAGAAAGATTCTATGAAAAATCAATCATCACTGGATCGTTTTTCAAACCTGAACCCTATCTTTCCATCTGTGAAAATGATGCACAAGCTCAATGCTTGGTTGATTGCTACTCAAATCTTGGGTTAATGACCTTCCTAAACACCCCAATCAATGGAATTTTCTATGAAAATCTGATTGCATTCTGGAAAAATGCAAAGTTTGTGCCCAGCACAAAGAAGACTGATATCGACTCAATCTTTGGGAAAGAAGTAGTCATTACGCCTGGCCTTCTCAATAGATTCCTACACCTACCTATGATAGGTCTGGCTAATGTAAAGTTTGTAAAGATTGACATCAAAGGGTTCTGGACTGAAATAGCCAAGAACCCCAAGAAAAACAGCAAAACCTACAACCTCCCTAGATCATCACTCAAACTCCCATTTGCTGAATTCGCACCGGTCATCACTAAGAACATTGAAGGCAGAAATGGGTCGATGGAAAACTTGACCGAGTTAAGAGTCGAGCTAATTGCAATCATCTACGAAGGTACTAAATTTGACTGGGCGACATTCGTATTCAATAGGCTGAAAGACCAGATTCAAAAGGAAATTGATCTGTCAATCATGGCACCAAGCAAGGGTTTGCGCAAGAAAGGTGATTTCTGGGGAGAGGAAATCATATGGGTTCCCTCTTCAACACCTGTTTGATGTATTGAAAGTGAAACCCACAAATCTGCAGGCTCCACACAAGTCCAAGGTAATGTTTACCTATATCAAGGCATCTATGAAACACAAACCCACTGCCGGGAGAAAATAAAACAACCTGAAAGAAATAGAGAAGGAAGATGAAGATGATGAGAATGTTGAAATGAAACCAGAGGTAGTTGATCCAGAAAGAATCTTCAATCTGGACATTAAACCTCTGATTGTAGACATGGAAAAGCAGTATCACAACATGCAAAACATGAAGGCTGCTTTAAGGAGTGATGCAACCTCCTTAAACCACAAGATTGAAGCCCTCATCAGTCACATCAAGATACAAGATGAGGTTATGGAAAAATAAGGAAACTTGCTTTGCAACTTACAGCATCTCATTCCCTACCATGTGCAAACCAACCTTGAGTTTCATGCTGAGACAATAGACAACAATCTCAAACCTCTGGTGGACACTTTAAATGCCCACACTCATCAAATTCAACACTTAAATGAGGTTATGGAATCTTCTGGCCAGCAACTAGACACTCTGATAAACATCAATACGGCCAACAACAAGATACTTGAGAAAAAGTATGGTCCTCTCCCTAAAACTGTTGAAATAATCTTGAAGCACGTTTTGGTGCTGCCAAAAAGAGGGAAGGAGCTCAAAGCCTGAGAGCTCCAGTAGAAAGAAGGCAAGCCTGACTGATATGGGCAAGGGCATCAAAGGAAAAGACATAAGGTTTGATGAAAAGAAGGAGTAGCTCTTCTTCCTTAACTGAAATAATTGAATTCTATTTGCCTTTGTTTTTGAATAAAAAGATGCAATATCTTATTACCCTTAAATGGATGAATAAAATTATTGAGCTATATTCTGCTGTTCTATTATGAAAAAAATCTGGCATACTTATTTTCAGGCTTATGAGGGTTTTGGCATCCTCAAAAGAGGGAAATTGCTAGGAACATCTTGTTATGTTTTGATGATGGCCATATTAGCTGTTACAGCAAGCCTGAAATAAGTTAAAATTTTCTATATAAGTCTTTACTTAGAGTCTGACATGTTGTATAAGTTGAGTCAGACAAGTATTGTACTAGTTGGTAGGATGGCAACACAAAAATAGATTTTCGGCAGAGTAAAGCCAGTCAAGTACCAGCAAGGAATCAATGAAGACATTATGGTCTGACTTATAACCAAGGAAGTCTGTGATGATCTTGGATAAGTCTAAATTATGTTTCAAGTGATGAAACTTAATGTTAAAATATGGTGTACACTGATCTCACCCAAATCAAGGATCAGTGAAGTACAAGGATTCTCCTTAAACTGAAAGAATGAAGGAAACAGTGAATCGGCAAAGTAAACTGACTTTCGGCTGAGTGAATACAAAGCAGTAAAGGAAGATATAAGCGGCTGAGTCAGATGGATCACTTGACCATTCGGAGAACAGCTGAGTAAAATTTACTCAATCAGATTATTGAAGTATGAAGAAGATACAGAAAATCAAGCATTAAATGCACAATCAATAAAGGCTCAATCAAGGACGGATTCTCTGATAAACGTTTGAAGAAAAAAAATCCGATCACTGAAATAAAGGAGAATACAATTAAGGGGGAAGCAAGAATAAAATCAAGGATTATTCTCTCTATTAATATAGCCAACGGGCGGAAATTCAAATCAAGGGTAATCAAGGCTATAAATAGAAGGCATTGACAAGACAAAAAATACATAAGAAGAGAACGAAAAATCTAAGCAAAAACACTGTCAAAATTGAAAGCCTTCTATCTGTACGAAAAAGAAATATCTAGCGATCAGCCCAAAACTGAGAGCAACAATTCAAACATCAAGCATTGAGACTGATCAACAAGTTTGTGAATACAATTCATATCAATCAAGCAACTGAATAAGAGCCATCTGAGAAGGAGTTTTGTTTGTGATAGCTGCTGAAGGATTTGATTCCAAGGAGCAGTGAAAGAGACTGAGTCACTGAAGCTGTTGCAGTCAAGGAGTGATAGTCTAGTAGATTGTGAAGCTTGTGAAGTCAAGGACAATCGTACTATTGTATCTGTGAAAACAATAGTGAATTCCTCCAATCCTCACAAGAGAAGAGTGGATTAAGGGATTACACAACCCTAAACCACTATAAGCCTTGTGTCAATTTACATTCAGCAATTTACTTTATTGCATTCATTTAATTACTTATATTATATCCTATATCTGTGATTTCCTAAACTACTTTGAAACAACATAGTAAGAAGGGACTTATCCGCTGCCCAAGAGCTTTTAAATGCAAGAAAAGTTTTTGAAACTCCACTATAGTCATTCACCCTCCCCCCCCCCTCTCTGACTATAGTTTTGCCTTTCTCTGGGACCAACAATGACTAATACACATCCACGTACCGTCCCAGTGTCCATACACTTAGATACATGAGATATATCCCTATCTTCAAAAGATAGCAGACATCCCATATGTGCTAGTCTAATCATACTATTAATGTCCCATTTAATTGCACATGCGACTAGAGACATTTAAGTATCAAACCTTTTAAAGTGAGTCGACATCTCATCAACCATAATCACCAGTATGATTTCTCTTTCACAATTTAAAACTAGGGACGTTATCATATATATACCGTAATTGGTTAGTTAAATGAACAAATATAATAACAGAAAGCCATTTATCATAAGTAAAAACATAAACAAATAGTAGAAATGATCTGACCCGGTCGGATCCGGTCCATCCCGATTGAAACACAAGAATCTCTTGCAATACTCGTACACATAAGACCAAGTTGAAACACAAGAATCTCATGCAATACTCTTGGAAATAAAATATAGTTTTGATGATGATTCATCTCATTTGAATATATGTTTGCTTGCACCCCATTGATGATGTGTTGAAACTAGCTGTTATAGTGGAAAGCTAAAAGATGTCTAGAACTGAATGTATAGGTTTTACTAGAGTCTGATAATTGTATAGGTTATATCAGACAAGCACTGTAATAGATAGAAGTGTCGTAAAACTGAAAACTGGAAATCATTTAGATAACTGGAACTTACCTTAAGACTGAAGATGTACACCCCAGAACTGAAGTTTACTCAGAACTGAAGAAGGTAAGTTCGCTGAGAGACTCGGACTCGGTTGGCTTATCAATAACCAAAGGCTGAGGGAACAAAATCAGTATTTGAAGAACTGAGGGTCACAGACTCAGTTAAGGAAGATTGAAGAACTGAGGGCTCAAACTCAGTTATGAAGATTTTAAGCCAAGACTGTAAAGTTAGAATTCAGGTAAGTCTGTGATGGCTTCAACTGACTTTATGGATCTTGAAAGAAGACATAATTATCATAAGGACAATGATATCTTAGAAGATCTTTATAAGAAATGGTGTAATCTGATTCAGTCACATAAAATCAGATACATAGAGTACTGAAGTTTTGAAGAAGAGTAAAAACTCAGTTAATGCTTTAAGTCAGTTAACAAACTGAAAACTGACACACTCGGTATAAAACTGATTTGGAAACTATGTTTTATAGTCGGCCATCCAAGCAAACTGAAAGTATATTCGAACGTTATAATTCAAGGATTTTTATTGGATGATGAACTGACATTTCAGAACGGTCACTGACACTTGACATCTAAAAATATAGACAATGATACAATTCGAATTCAAGCAAGATGAACGTTGGACCTCACACTATAAATAGAGGACCTGGCATCAAGGATCAACCACTGAATTAACATGATTACAAGCATTTTTGTGCACAAGTCTAGTTCATTCGAATTGCTATCATTCTCTGCGCTCAACAAGATCTGTTGGTCCCTTGGAAAGGCTAACACAAGTTTAGAGGGGGGAGTGGTGAATAAACTTGTCACCACAAACTCTCCCAAAAACTGAGTCTTAAACCAGATTTAGTTCAACTTAAACTTGTGTGGAGTTAAGCTAACTTAGCTGAGTATAAGTCAAAACTGACTTATCCTGAACTGAGTTAACCGGCAGCGGATTAAATTAAGCCTTTGTAAAATATGAATTATCAGTTAATATGCTGACACAGTTTCTGATGGCTGCTGAGTATGTTAACTAGATGAATATAACTATAATGCAGTAAATAAATGCGTAATGTAAATAAACAAGAATTATAGAGGTTCCAGGTGATAGTCCTAAACTGATAGTCCTTGACAAATCCCTAGCTTCACTATCTAAACACTTGTAGAATAGGTAGAATGGCTGCTCTACAATTGCTTGAAACACTGGTCCTTGGAGAGTTTTCTTGCCTCTTCGCCAGCTCATCACAAACACAGTCTTCCTGACTGCAACTCAACTGTCCTTCCCACCTTCTTGGTGTTTCACATTCTAAAACCTTTAATAAAATCAAAGTTGAGACTTGAATCAATGAATATGATTCAATTTGTGATTTGAGCTTTCTCTTCTAGATATAAAAGTGATGTATATTACCTCTGTTAGTTCATCAGTTGAGCAAGTCTCCTTAGTTCTATTATCAGCCTTGATAAGATTGATCTCAACAATCAATCTTACAACTTCAGTTTTCAATTGATCTTTTTCCTTTTTGACATTCTCATAATTCTTTTGAATTACCTCTAATTCCTTTATGAGTAAGTCCAAGGTTTCATTGAAATCTTCATTTCTATGATTTTCCATGGCAGTGTGAGTGTTAAAAGTGGAAGTACTTGCCTCATAGTGTTGGATAGATAAATTATCAGTTCTGGCTTCTTCCTCTTCTATTATCTGCTTTCCTTTCTCTAATCCAGCATTGTTGCTTACCAGGCCAGTTCCCTGAAGTATGATTTCTTCATCACTTTCACCATGATCATTTCCACCAAAGCTTATAGGTAAAGTTTCTGCATTATCTTCATTGTTTGTGGGGGATGGTTCATCAATGAATTTCTCAATCAGCTTTTCTTGAGTTTCAGCAACAAGAGCCTGAAATTTAGGTTTGTACTCATCAAATGTAAAAAATGAACAACTAAGCATATTTCTAAAATGATTATGTAATTCCATGATGCAGTTTTTGAAAAACTTTAAAGACTTAAGCAAACAATCTGGTCACGAAAATAACTGATGCCTGAAGCAGTAATCGATTTGGATCACTTTCAAAATGGAAGAACTGCTCCGATACCAATTGTTGGTATCGAAAATAACTGAAGCCCAATTACTTAAAGCAAACAAACTGATATTGATATTCAGCTAGGAATCTCTTCGGAACAGAAGCACCGCTCTGATACCAATTGTTGGTCCCTTGAAAAGGCTAACACAAGTTTAGAGAGGGGGGGGGTGAATGAAATTGTCACCAAAAACTCTCCCAAAAAAAGAATCTTAAAGCAGATTTAGTTCAACGTAAACTTGTGTGTAGTTAAGTTAACTTAGCTGAGTATAAGTCAAAACTGACTTATCCTGAACTGAGTTAACCGGCAGCAGATTAAATTAAGTATTTGTAAAATATGAATTATTAGTTAATATGCTGACTCAGTTTCTGATGTTTGCTGAGTATGTTAACTAGATGAATATAACTATAATATAGTAAATAAATGCGTAATACAAATAAACAAGAATTATAGAGGTTCCAGGAGGTGTATTCCTGTCAGTCCTCTCTTCCCCTGTGATCAGAGGAAAATGACACTAGAACTCTTTGAGGTATCACTATTACAAAAAGTCCTAAACTTATAGTCCTTGACTAATCCCTAGCTTTACTATCTAAACACTCGTAAAACATGTAGAATGGCTTCTCTGCAATTGCTTGAAACACTGGTCCTTGGAGTGTTGTCTTGCCTCTTCACCAGCTCATCACAAACATTATCTTCCTGACTGCAGATCAACTGTCCTTCACACCTTCTTGGTGTTTCACGGTCTAAAACCTTTGATAAAATCAAAGTTGAGACTTTAATCAATAACTATGATTCAATTTTTGATTTGATCTTTCACTTCTACATATGAAAGTTATGCACGGCTCAGTTTTTCTTCAAATGAATGATCTTGATTTTCTTTGAATGCTTATGATCACTTGAAGATATTTCTTGATCTTGCAATTAAGTGCTTAGTAGGAATTCTCTTGATTTGCTTTCCCCCTTAGTAAGATCTTTCTTGATTAGATTGATTCTTAGAATTCCACTCTTCTTGTTGTGGTAGAAGTAGTCTATTTATAGGGGTTTCTTTAACGGTCAGTTTGAATTTGAATCCTTATAGACGTTAGTGGTACTGCTTTTCTTTTTGTATGTCAGTGTATTTTCTGACATTTCTGTGCGTCCAATAAGATTGCTTATCTTACAACGGTCTGTATTGTCTTCAGTTTCTCTTATCTTCAGTTCAAAACTGATTTAAACATGGCGCAGTCAGTTTCCAGTTTCTAAGAGCATTAACTGAGTTTTTACTCTTCTTCAAAATCTTAGTACTCTATTCTTCATCTGATTATAATTGACTAAATCATAGTACACCATTTTCAATCGATCATCTAAGATATTATTGTCCTTTTGATTCTTAGGTCTTCACACAAGATCCATAAAGTCAGTTCAGGTCATCACAATCTTGCCTGAAGTCTAACTTTACAGTCTCGACTTAGTCTTCATAAACTGAGTTTGAACCCTCAGTTCTTCAGTCTTCAATAACTGAGTTGAACCCTCAGTTCGTCAGTCTTCTAGATAAGCCAACCGAGTCTGTGTCCCTCATCGAACTTACCTTATTTAGTTTCTGTTGGTGTGCTCTTATGTCAGTTTTCCAATATCACTTTAGAATCTCAGTTACTCGTTTAGGATCTCAGTTTCCTTAAGATATTTACTCAATTTCTTGATGACGTGGTCAATCAGGTTATAATATACTTGACCACCATAAACCAATACTAGCAAGAGGACTAGGCCCATCGTAGTATAGCTATAGTGAATCAAGGTCGATCCCACAGGGAACCAATTGTGGATCATCTTATATACAAACAATTAATTAAACATGTCAAGGACATAGAGGCGGTCTACGACCAACATAAAACAAGAAAAGTAAAGACACGACTCGACACAACGTAATTAACCTCCCCAATTATAGTCTTTATCGTTTGGACCTAGATAATTTATATAATAAACTGAACTTATTAACTGTCAATCCATTTGTATCTTATTTTAGATTGGCTACGGGAGTCATCCTCTTAACTTGACTTAGCACCGGTTAGGTTACTAGGTCACTGTGGTATTGTTACGTGACTTCGCCTTTTGGTGCCTCCATCTCATATAACTCACACGCTTACGACTCTAAGGATGCCGATATTAACCGTACACCTCGTCCAGGCAACATTCCTATGGTTAGGCGTACTTCCTAAACGATCGCTCAAGCCCTCGTCCAACTAACAATTACCTTTTAGGTCTCATGCTAGTTTACGAACTACGTATAACTAGGTGACGTCAATTCCCTAATACAAAGCCTACCTAGATCTCGCTGAAAGTCCCGAAAGATCATTCATGAGCCGACCTAGGAGCCCTATATTGGTATTTTCTAATCGTACGCTAATTAAAACTGACGAGCAACGTAGCCGTGGCCATACCTACTGAGATAATAAATCCTACTAAGCTAAACCTACCATAAAGACGTGGCGGACTAACTAATAGACAAATAGGGGCTCGGTCGACCGAGCATAGACACTCGGTCGACCGAATGATTCCATTCGGTCACCCAAACGATTTCATCCCTAGATTACATCCTAGAATATATTTCTCAGCGTTTCATCATACAGAACAGATTAAACAGTAACTCGTAAAGAAATCATATAAACTACTTAGATACACATTAATTAAACCAAGCAGATTCATGAATAGATGTTAACATATGACGTAGGTTATGGGATCCCCATAGACAAGGTATCGCCACATCCCTAACGTCATAGCCTAGATCTACATCATCTAGCTACGATTAACTAATTCAAACGATAAAGCATAATTGGGAGGGATTAATTACTTAAAATAAAAGAAACAGAAAATAAAGGCTTACATAATTTGCAGCCCTTAAACTGCTGGAAACACCCTCAATAAACTACATTGTATCAAAGCTATAAGATTGAAGAAAGAATGAAGGGATGTGTTGGTGTCTAAGGTGTGTATTACAATTCTCGTGGCTGCTTGCTTATATAGAGGTTTTTGCCGACTTAGGGTGGTTCTAGAAGATAAGCACGATATAAGCCGGAAACCGACCCAAACCCGAGGCTCGGTCAACCGAAGATCTTCACTCGGTCGACCGAAGCATTAGGCTCGGTCGACCGAACCTAGAAATGCCCCGTTTCACACGTTTTCTTCGTTTGCCTTGCTCCCCACTACACGTTTGCATGTCGATCCGATTAATCTCTCATTTAATGCTCCGATTTCCTTCCTTCCTTATCTTGAGATAATTGATTGAATGACACTAATCTTCTCGATTTGTAATGATCTGTAAAATCAACATTAATCGCACAGTAAATCGGATAAAAACGAGTAAATACCAAATATCATATTAATAATCACTTAACATTAAATAATAAATATAAACAAGTGATTTAATACGAAATATATATTATTTGGCTCGATTTAAGGATAATGTTGATGACATTTACGGGTATAATTTGACCGTCATCATTTCTCAGTTCTGAACCTAGAACTATTACCGTGCTTGTCTGATTAACTTATACAAATGCTAGACTCTATTATATCCTATACATTGATTTCTAGACATCTTTTTGGATTGCACTATTAGAGCTAGTTATGACACTTCATCAATGGGGTCTAAAAAAAATAACTGATTAAGTGATGAATCATCAACAAAACATTAATTCTATTTCCAACAAGATCAAATCTGGAATTTCTTCAACTGTTCAAACTACATCGATCATATCCAGATTTCTACACTTTGAAGACCACAAGCAGGAATCAATTTATTGATTCTTAGCCCAACTTTGTTTCTTAATCAAAGAATTAGACTGTGAAGCAATCCGGTCAAGGAGTTGCGAAGGACAGTTGTGACACTTGCAGTCGGGTAGACTGTGTTTGTAGTGTGCAGTAATCCAACCTGTTCTTTAGTTGTTTAGATAGTGACACTGGGGATTAGTCAAGGACTATCATTTAGGACTTTTTTTAACAGCGTACCTCAAGGAGTTCTAGTGGAACTTTCCTTCTATATCACAGGGGAAGAGTGGACTGACAGGATTACACCACTATAATTCTTGCTCTACTTACTTTACACATTTTTATTATGTTATTTACTTTATATCATTTATTATTGTTTATTCAGCATATTGAAACTGATTGTTATAAGCATACACAGTTCACAAATTGACATTCACCAAAATTCAGTTTTGCATTACTCAGCTTTTTCTTATATCCGCTGCCGGTTGACTATGTTTTTTTATAAGTCAGTTTGACTTAAACTCAGCTTTGTCAGCTTAACTCCACACAAGTTAAAACTGAACCTTAATTGTGATAATCTAGTTTTTGGTGGCAAGTTTATTCACCCCCCTCTAAACTTGTGTTAGCCTTTCCAATGGACCAACAATTTGTATCGGAGCAGTGTTCTTTAACAAGTCATTGTTGAAAATTCACCTGCTTTAATTATCTCCTTTAGTTGTTCTCCTGAAAAAGCTCAGTTATTTCAGTTTCCAGTCTTTGCATTATAGAGTTTTCATTCACTCACACAATGGATAACAATCAGTATGGCAGACAGATGCTAATGTGTAACATGGACATATTTGATGAGTGCAAACGTCGTTTGCAGGCCTTTCTAGCATCATCTCATGATGAGATGATTGATGTACTCACTGATGGACCTATCCAGATCACTTACTACAAACTATCAATGGTGATCAAATTAGAGTCCCCAAGCCTAAGAACGATTGGAACAGTGTCGACAGTAAGAGAAACAACCTAAACAACGTTGCCATGGATATCATACTCCGAACTCTTGACAGCAACATGTACCTAAAGGTCAAGAATTGCACTACTGCAAAAGAAATGTGGGAGAAACTCCAACTGATTTGTGAAGGAACTGACTTCATCAAAGAAAAGAAGATCTCTGTTGCAAAACAGAAGTTTGGAAATTTCGAAATGAAGTCAGGCGAAAACATGTATCAAATGGAAACAAGATTTAGTGTTATCATGGATGAACTAGCTCTACTCAAGATTGGGTACACAAAGAAAGCAATCAATACAAGAATCTTGAAGGCCTTACCCATGTGCTGGAAAATGAAGGTCACAGCAATGGAAGAATCAAGGAGACTTGACAAAGAAGATTCCTTCAAAATCTTCTCAGATCTTAAAGCTTATGAATTCAGTGAAGATATCACCATGACAACAGCTCTAATCAAAGCCATGGAGGAACGCAAAACAACAGCTCTTGCAGCAGCAGCCTCAAATGATAACAAAGAAACCTCATCTAGCAATCTTTTCAGCAATTAGATGAGATAGAGGAGCAGATGGCCCTAATGATGAATAGAATTCGAAGAATGAAGAGTGGACATCTAGTCACTGAGAAGTTCATCAAGAAGACTCCTGAAAGGAGGAAAGACGATGAATATCTCTGCTTCAATTGTAAAAAGCTTGGACATTACAAAGCTGAATGTCCAGAGCTGACTAGTAAGAAGACTCAGCAACGATGAACTGGCAGAATAGCACTTTTAGCCGGAGATGAGTCAGACTATGAAGCTGGGACTGAAAGATTATCAAATGACACGGCTTTAATGGCTCACATGGAGAATCCAAATGAGGTATGTGAATCTAACTATAAATACTCCTTAGCTCAGATTTCCATACAAAATGCATGTTCTTCGACTGCTGACTCCAATCCAAAAAATATGGAATTAGAAGAAACACTTGAAGAATTGAGGAATCAGCTGGTAACCATCCAAGCTGGTTATGAATCAATTAAAGCCAAGAAAGAAGCTCTAATTCTTGAAATTGAAAGATTGACGTTTGAACTAAACATGATGAAACCGACTAGAACTGATAAAGGAAAGAATCAGTATCAGCCTACTGCATCAGCAACATCAACTGAATCTTCTTCTCAGTCAAATTCAGCTACTGGATTCAAATCCGGAAAGCCTTATGAAGACAAAACTGGCTTAGGATTTGATTCACAGCAATCTTCTAAGAAAGGAACTACCAAAGCTGCTGAACCTAATATCAAAACTGGTATTAAGTTTGTAGCAGAGCCACTTCCACAGACTAAGAAAATTGCTGAACCAGTAAAGTCAGCCTCACAAGACAACTCAGTTTTCTCAGAACACAAAGGTAAATCAAATGGTAGATCAGTTGTACCTCAAGGAAATAGAAATAGTAGATCAACTGCCAGATCTACAAAAATAGATCAAGTCAAGAACCAGAACAATTATAATCAGAGTAAATCTGAGAATGTCAATCTTTCAAAGATTCAAACATCTAGGGGGAAAGGCAGACTACACCACACTGATGATGATTGGAATTTACTAAACCTACTATTAAAACTGATAGAAACAATCATTCTAGACAAAAAAACTTATCACAAGTTTCAGTCCAAGACTCAGCAGAGAACTTATCCCAGTTCTCAGCAAAAGTCTCAGTACAAAGGTCAGACTAGACATCAGCACAAAAGGAATGATGGTTATTATCCAGTTTTTAATAATAGATGACATTTTGGAAATCAATTTAAACCAGAAGACCTGAGAAATCATATAAATGAGACATAATCTAGAAAATGATATTACGGAAATGTGGCTTATATATATGAGAATAAGTGAAACAAAATTCAGAGAAAACCATATGGAAATATACCCAGAGTTGTACTGACGACTAACCAATATGGACCCAAACAGAGTTGGGTACCTAAAGCATTTTAATTTGTTTTGTAGGATATTCGGTACTTTGACAATGGATGCTTTGGACACATGACAAAGGGCAATCACTGCCTCACTGATTTTGTAGCTAAAGATGGACCAAAAGTCAAATTTTGAAGTAAAGATAAACCTGGCTACCCAAAAAGTTATGGAAACTTAATCAGAAATGGTCTCACAATTAGAAACGTATCTTATGTGGAAGGACTTCACTATAATCTACTAAGCACAAGTCAATTATGCGATATGGGATACAAAGTAACTATTGATGAGGAGTATTCCATTGTTGTCCGCGAAACAACTTGCCAAGTAGTTCTTGCCGGAAGAAGGGATGAGAACATGTATGTTGTAGACTAGTCTACAGCAGTTTCAGAAACTTGTTTTATCATGCATACCAAGTCAGAACTCAGTTGGTTGTGGCACAAGAAACTGAGTCATCTAAATTTTGATGATATCAACCTGTTAGTCAAAATGAACTTGGTGATTGGACTACCAGAGATGACATACAAGAAAGATAGCCTGTGCAATGCATGTCAGCAAGGAAAATAGACAAAAGCAAGCTTCAAGAGTAAGTCTCAGCATTCAACAAATAGTGTTTTATAACTGATGCATATGGACTTATTTGGACCAATCACACCGATCAGTGTTAGTGGAAAGAAATACACCTTGGTGGTGGTTGATGAATTTTCAAGATACACTTGGGTTATTTTCATGACCAAGAAGAGTGAAACTAAGCAACAACTCACAGAACTTCTCAAGAGACTCCAAAATCAGAAGAGTGTTTTAATAGTCAAGATTAGATTAGATAAAGGAACATAATTTCTCAACAACAGAATCATTGAATATTTTGGAGAAAACGGAGTACTACACCAGCTTGGAGCTACATCAACACCTCAACATGATGGAGTACCTTAATGGAGAAATAGAACACTCAAAGAAGCTGGAAGGACAATGATCTATGAATCTAAACTGCCAGAAAGATATTGGGCAGAAGCTGTAAATACAACCTGTTATACTCCGAACCGAGCTCTCATGAACAAAAGACATGAAAAGACACCTTATGAGATTTGGAATGAAATGAAACCAAATGTCTCATACTTTCATGCCTTTGGGAGCAAATGTTTTGTTCACAATAATGGTAAGGATCAGCTCAAAGTTTTCCAGCCCAAAGCTGATGAAGTAATATTTATGGGATACTCAAGTGTCAGTAAAGCTTTCAGAGTGCTAAAAAAGCGAACACTCAAGCATGAAGAATCTATACATGTAGTTTTTGATGAACCAAAGTTTACTAGAGATACAATTGATGACAAAGAAGAACCAGTTTCTCAACCTAAAACAGATAAGACTCCAGAACCAGTTTTCATTGACATTGGAAGGTTAAGGATCCCAGATTCTTCAGATCATGATCAGCCTCAGTTGCCATTAACTAAACCTGCAACTGAACAACAACAAGATGAAACTGATCCAACTGACAATGGTCAAGCTCAAGAAGAACCAGCTCAACAAAATGAAGACCCATTGATGCAACCACCAGTATATCAATGGATGAGAGATCACCCTGAAGTACAAGTGTTAGGTGATTTCCAAGCTGGAGTTTAGACGAGACGTCAACTAGATGCTATGATATCATGCTTTTTGTCTCAATATAAAGCTAAAGAAATTGAAGAAGCCCTAAATGATCCAGATTGCAAGAGGAACTCAATGAATTTGAGAGAAATCAAGTTTCGGATTTAGTTGACAAACCAGATCATGTCAACATAATCGGAACTAAATAGGTTTTCAGAAATAAGCTTGATGAAGATGGGAATATTATCAGAAACAAAGCCAGACTCGTCGCAAAAGGTTATTCTCAAGCCGAAGGGATAGACTTTGATGAAACTTATGCCCCGGTTGCAAGGATGGAGGCAATAAGACTTTTTCTTGCCTTTGCAGCTCACAAGAAATTCAAAGTATACCAGATGGATGTTAAAAGTGCATTTTTGAATAGGATACTTGAAGAAGAAGTCTATGTTCAACAACCCCCAGGATTTGAAATTAAAGATCAAGCTGACAAAGTCTTTAAACTCAGAAAATCTCTTTATGGACTCAAACAAGCACCAAGAGCTTGGTATGAAACTCTATCATAGTTTCTGGTAGATAATGGTATTACAAAAGGAACTGTTGACAAAACCTTTTTAAGAATGAAAATTGAAGAAAGTACTCTCCTAGTTCAAATCTATGTGGATGACATCATTTTTGGATCAGAAAATGAGCAACTCTATGAGAAATTTGCAAGTGTAATGAAGAGCAAATTTCAAATGAGCATGATGGGAGAACTAAATTACTTTCTCGCTTTACAAGTAAAACAGATGGACAATGGGATTTTCATTCACCAAACCAAGTATACCTGAGAACTGATCAAGAAGATTGGAATGGAGGAATCTAATGAAGATAAAGATGGCAAGGATGTGGATCAAACTCTCTATAGAAGAATGATTGGAAGTCTACTTTATCTCACAGCCAGTAGACCTGACATATCCTTTGCAGTTGGTGTATGTGCAGGATTTCAAAAAAGACCTAAAGAAAGCTATCTCACTATTGTCAAAAGAACCTTGAAGTATTTGAAAGATACAGAAGGAGTTGGTATATGACACTCAAAGGAAGGAGAATTCAAACTGATATCCTAATAAGACTCAGACTATGCCGGATGCAAAGTGGAGAGAAAAAGTACTTCAGGCACATGTCTGTTGGAAATAAAATTTATGTTTTCATGATGATTCATCAGTTAGTTTAATTATTATATTTAACCTCATTGATGATGTGTCATAACTAGTTGTTATAGTGCAAGGCGGAAAGATGTCTAGAAATCAATGTATAGGATTTAATAGAGTCTGATATTTGTACAAGTTAATCAGACAAGCACTGTAATAGTTCTAGGTTCTGAACTGAGAAATTGAGAAAATAACATAAAGAAACTAAGATCCGATAATGAGGAAACTGGGATCCAAAAGAGATTCTGGAAAACTGACATAAGAGCACACCAACAGAAACTGAAGAAGGTAAGTTCGATAAGGGACACAGAGTTAGTTGGCTTATCCAGAAGGTTGAAGAACTGAGGGATCAAACACAGTTATTGAAGATTGAAGAACCGAGGGTTCAAATTCAGTTTATGAAGACTATGTCAAGACTGTAAAGTTGGACATTAGGCAATTGTGTGATGACCTGATCTGACTTTATGGATCTTGTATGATGACTTAAGAATCGTAAGGACAATGATACCTTAGATGATCGATTGAAAATGATGTACTCTGATTTAGTCAATTATCATCAGATGAAGAATTGAGTATTGAGATTTTGAAGAAGAGTAAAAACTCAGTTAATGCTCTTAAAAACATAAAACTGACTACGTCATGTTTAAATCAGTTTTGAACTAAAGATAAAAGAAACTAAAGTCAAATCAGACCGTTATAAGATAAGTAATCTTATTGGACACACAAAAATGTCAGAAAGGATACTGACATACAAAAATAAAAGAAGGACCACTAACGGCTATAAGGATTCAAATTCAAATGATCTAAACATTAGAGAACCCCCTATAAATAGACTACTTCTACAACATGAAAAAGTGCGGAATTCTAAGAATTAATTTAATGAAGAATATTCATACTAAGGGGGAAATCAAATCAAGAGAATTCCTGCTAAGCACTTAATTGCAAGATCAAGAAATATCTGCAAGTGATCATAAGCATTCAAAGAAAATCAAGATCAATCATTTGAAGAAAAACAAAGCGGTGCATAATTTATAAATCTAGAAGAGATAGCTCAAATCATAATTGAAACATAGTTATTGATTCAAGTCTCAACTTTGATTTTATCAAAGGTTTTAGACTATGAAACACCAAGAAGGTGTGATGGACAGTTGAGCTGCAGTCAGGAAGACTGTTTTTGTGATGAGCTGGTGAAGAGTCAATTAAACCCTCAAAGGACCAGTGTAGCAAGCTTAGTTCAAACAACAATTCTACCAGTTGAAGACTGAAGCTGGAAGATTGTGAAGCTAGGGATTAGTGAAGGACAATAAAGTTTCTAGAATTTACTTTGTGTATTGTAACTGAAAACCTCAAGAACATAGTGGATTTGGCCTCCAACATCACAGGGGAAAAGATGACTGACAGGATTACACAACCTGGAACCTCTATAATTCTTGTTTATTTACAATACGCATTTATTTACTACATTATAGTTATATTCATCTAGTTCACATACTCAGTAAACACCAGAAATTGAGTCAGCATATTAACTGATAATTCATATTTTACAAAGGCTTAATTTAATCCGATGCCGGTTAACTCAGCTAAGGATAAGTCAGTTTTTACTTATACTCAGCTCAAGTTAGCTTAACTCCACACAAGTTTAAGTTGAACTAAATCACATTTAAGATTCAATTTTTGGGAGGCTTTTTGGTGACAAGTTTATTCACCCCCTCTAAACTTGTGTTAGCCATTCTAAGGGACCAACAATTGGTATCGGAGCAGTTCTTTCTTTTTGGAGGTGATCTAAATCGATTACTGCTTCGGGCATCAGATCTTTCGTGACCAACCTTAGTTGATTCTCAAAATCAGTTTGTTTGCATAAGTCATTAAAGTTGTTCAAAACTGCATCATTGATACACAGTATCACTTTAGAAATTTGATAAACTGTTCATTTTTAAGATTTGATGAATACAAAAGTAAATTGCAGGCTCTGGTGGCTGATCCTTAAGAAAAGCTGATTGAAACATTCACTGAAGATCCATCCATCTCAAATTCGAATGAAAATGATGAGATTCTACCCATAAGCTTTGGAGAAAATGACTATGTTGAAAATGATGAAGAAATGATACTATTTGGAACCAATCTGATGAACAACTCGGTCAAATGAAGCAAAGGCAAGCAGATATTGGAATATGAAGTAGATGAAACTGAGAACTTATCAGTCAAACATCATGAAGCAAGTACTTCCGGTTTCAACACTCACACTGCCAAGAACAATCATAGAAATGAAGATTTCAATGAAACCTTGGACATACTCATAAAGGAATTAGAGGTAATTCAAAAGAATTATGAGAATGCCAAAAATGAAAAGATCTATTGAAACTGAAGTTCTAAAGATTGAATGCTCACATCAATCTTATCAAGGCTAATAATGGAACTAAGGAGACTTGCTCAAATGATGAACTAACAGAGGTAATAAACGTCACAGAATCATAAGTTGATCCAATTCCCACCGTTTAGTTCAAACCTGGAAAACCATTTGGAGACAGATCTGGTTTAGGGTTTGATAATCAGAATTCTAAGATCAGACTAAGTACAGTTGCACCAAAATTTGTGGCTGCACAAAAGTTAGGAACTCAGAAAACTGATAATGTAATTAGAACTGACAAAAACTCAGCACAGCCCAGATCACAAACTAACAAAAATGTAAAATCAGTCAGTAAACACTTTCAAACTTACAGATTCTAAAGAAAAATTCAAAAGGCTGAAAAAGGCAGAACTGATCAGAGATCAGTCAAAAGAACATTCAAGTCATTTTCACAAAAGAATGAAAATCATTCATGGAATAATAGATTCAGGGGGAAAGGAAGACTCTTCCCTACTGATGAAGACTGGAATGTACCGATTGTTTCAGGATCTCATCAGTTTCACAAGTTTGTTAGACCAAAACATAATAAATTTGTGAAAGCGGACTTTACTTAGTCAAAATATCAAGAGAAGTATGTAAAGACGAAGACTAAGTATAATAAGTCTTTACCAAATACAAATCAAAAAGGACCCAAACAAGTATGGGTACCAAAGATCCCTCATTCTGTTTTGCAGGAAAAGATAATATCTGAAAATTGAGAAGTTGTAATTCGTAAAACTGAGTTGTACTCACAACTGAATTTTTGAATTGACAAAGAAGGACATTTACTACAAGTTCTGGATAAGGACAAAACTGGATATTTACAGCTGGAGATACACTGCACCTACCGTATTTACTGATACAAGCTACATGTGACATAACAGATTTGACCTACATTAATATCAACCGTCCATCTTTTCCACTCATCATCCTTTGAAGTTCTTTCTCTCAAACATCTCAAATCCAACTCAATTTTTAGAAATAATGGCCTTCACATGAGTTGAACCTGGAATGATCATCTCACTTGATCAATTCATTGCTAAATACACTGATCAAACCCTCGCCAAGGAAATTGCAACAAAAATTTGAGAAATCGAGGGTTTGGAGCAAGTGTTTAACATTAATCTACAAAGTGTTTGTCTGGATAGTATTGGAGATTTCTATGAATTTGAAAAGACATCCATAGAAGGAGAAGATGTCCACACACTCACAACCACAGTTGCTGGAGAAGAAATTCAAATCAATGAAGATATAATAGCAGATATCTTTGGCTTCAACAAATCTGGATGTTCGGCATCTATCAAGTTAAACAAAGAGCAGAAAGAGAAATTATGGAAATTTATTGCGCTAAATTCAGAATTACTAGTATTGCAGACTGGAAGCACAAGTCTACTCAAACCTGAATTCAATTTTCTTACCAAGATGTTGGCAAATTGCATGATTGGAATTGCAGGAAACTTTAGCAATCTGTCTGGCACCAAACTGGATCTACTGTACGTCATATGGTTCAAAAAAATTTCAACTGGCAGAGGTACATTCTGGATCAACTAATGGCTCAATCTTTTGATGTACCCAAGAAGAAAACTGATGTGAAGAAGGGCAGATTTTACCATAAAAAGACTCTTGCAATTTTAGTTCAAAGAATTCTTGACCAATTTTGGAATTGCAAAGAAAAAGGAAACTTCTTGTAGATGGGAAAATTGGAACCAAAGAAGAAAAGTCTAGAAAGAGGAAAGCGGAGGGTTCTGAAATCGAACCTAAAAAGAAAAGCAGAAGATCAAAAGGAACCTTGAAACAGCGTTGAGGCTCTTGAACAAGTTGATGAACTAAGAGAGAAGAAGAGGAAGCTGGAAGCTTCAATTCAAGCAAAAATTGCTGAAACTGCAAAGGTTTTGTAGCGTTCGCCAACAAAATCCGCTACTTTAGTTGCTGACAGCTCATCAAAGAAACTGAGAACTATAGAAACTCCCACGGAACCAGCCCTACCTGAGAAATTCATCACTGAGAAGGAAATTTTAGTTAGAGAAGATGTTGTTCCTTCACTGCCAGAAACTGACACTCAGAAGGAAGCTGACACTAAGAGGGAACAGACTCTGAGAGATGAGTTTGATTATGAAGAAACTGACAGTGAGGAAAGGTTGATCGACTTAGAGACAATGACCATGCTCAAGCTACTCTCCAAGTCTAGATCCACACCAACAAAATCAGCATCTAGAATTGAGTATGATGAGTCATTCAAGAATGTTGAAGCTCTTCAACCTGAGGAAAAAGAACTTGCTGAAATTAAATCAAGACTAGTACAAGTCATCACTCTGGTTGAGCTTGTCAGTGAAGAAGAAATTATTCCGGAAAAAAAGGAAGGAGAGGAGTTAGTTGCTGGAAAAGAGATTGAACTAGCAAAAGATCAAGCTGTTGAACCAACACCTGAAGTGGAATCAATTGCTGAACTAGAACTTGAGTCAGCGAAAGAACAAGTTACTGAACATGTAGAAGAACTTGTTTTTGCTGAATAGAATTTTGAAACTGAGCTGACCATCTCAGTATCTTTGATTGAAACTGAAACCAGCATAATCCCAGTTATTGCTGAAGGGGAAAACAGCAAAACTGACCTGGAGAAAGATGAAGAAACTTAAAGAGTTTAGGCTCCTGTGGAATCTAATCTGGAGATTCCAAGAGAGAGTGAAGTAATCACAACTCCGCATGAATCATCTTTTACCATTGGAGAATTGAGAGTAGCTGGCTGCAAAAGACTGCACGATTATCAAAATTGGAAACTCAGCTCCATATCAAATCAAAGAAGTCAGTTAGCTGAAATGGAAATCATAGAAAAATGGGTGTTTGATTTTACAACATCACCCATTTGTCCGAACTGATCAACACTGATGAATTTTTGAGCAATGGATATGCGTTGATCAGAGACAGTCATTAGAAGAGAACTGCAGCAGGAGGAAGTTCTAAGAAAGATAACAATGACGACGATGATGATTCATAGGGAGATCCTAACTTTCAAAGAGGAACTCGCCCCCTAATTCAAGAAAATAAAACTGGAGATGATAAGAATCTTGATGATGATGAAGCTAATTCTGAAGAAAGTAGTGGAGATTCAGACTCTGAAACTCAATCTGAATCTAAAAATGAAAAAAAAGAAGGCTATCATTCCCCAATTGGCTATCAGTCCCCAACTGACCAAATTGTGCGTGAGATAGCAAAGGCTGAAGCTGATAAAGCTGCTGAAGATTCTGATGATGATTTCAATGTTGAAATATCACTAGTTAGAGAAATTGATCAGTCATGTCTAGAAGAAATAAGGAGACAAACTGAGGAGAGAAGAAAGTATGTGGAATACAAAGAGAAACTGAAAGAGATTGTTTCTACTCCCCTTAAAGAGACAAAGGTGGCTGAAGCTGGAGCAGATAAAGTTGGAGAACAAAAAGCTGAAGTTGAAATACCTACACAGGTTGACATTATCAAGTTTTATCACAATGAGCTTATCCATATTCAGAAAGATGATATAAGCTTCTTTGGTAAAGTGTTAAAGTCTTTGGAAGAAAGCAAGACTGAGAGGACTAACATGGAGAAGAGATTGATAATGTCAGAAGCGACTGTCAGAATACATTGATTGAAATTCATAAAACAACCATTGAGAATGACTCAAGGAAAGCTGAAACAATAGAGAGATGGGAAGGCATTCTCAACAACATGGTGGACAGAATGGCTTTATTGGAGAATGGTATGAAGGACTCAGTTGTAGCCCAGACCATATTGGCATCAAATCAGCAGCACCTGAACTCTTACATCAAGAGTTTGATCGACAAAAATGATGTCAATAAGGGGGAAAGTATGGATATTTTAAAAGTCAATGCGCAAGATATGCCAAAAGTTCTAGAAAGCATTGATGTTAAACTGGTCGAACTAAAGAAAGCTAGAGGAGATATGATAGATGACGAAATTGAGCTAATTGCAAATTTTGCTGAACCTACTGAGAAAAGACATGGTCTAGATTCTCGTCTTTACAACATATTCAAAGATATACACTTAAGAGAAGGAGAGACAATAGAACAATCCCTTTCAACTTTTCTGAGTATGCAAATGGTTATTATGCATTTCTGGCCCAAATTGGGCAAATGGGAGAGATATGGCACTCTAGAGAAAGTCTCAGAAAAGGTGGAGAAAGCTGAACCTGAGTTTGTTATGGACCAACTGAAAACTGGCACAAGTGAAAAACTGAGACAAATTGTGTTTGTGTTTGCTGTACTCTTCAAAAGCAAATTTTTTAGTAAACACAATATGTCAAATGCATGGAACATTTATGCAAATATTCATGGAATTGAAAGCACAGCAACAAATGAAGCCATGAGGGAGTATCCTGAAAGATATGACAACCAAAATCAGTGAAGTTGTCAAGTGAAAAGAAAAGAAGCCGACACTTATTTTCATTTCATGTAATGTATTTTAATACCCAGAACTGTAACTCAGTCTCTTTAATAAAATCTCAGTTTCTCAGTTCATTTTGTTTTTGTTTTTGTTTATTTTGTCTTTATCTTTTCGCATTGCTTTTAAGGTGGGTATTGACATCATCAAAAAGGGGGAGGAAATAAAATTTATTTTTTGATGATGATTCATCAGTTACTTTGATTATTATATTTAACCCTATTGATGAAGTGTCATAACTAGCTGCTATAGTGCAAAGCAAAAAGATGTCTAGAAATCAATGTATAGGATTTAATAGAGTCTGATATTTGTACAAGTTAATCAGACAAGCACTATAATTGTTCTAGGTTCTGAATTGAGAAATTGAGTAAATAACTAAAGGAAACTGAGATCCCATAATGAGGAAACTGAGATCCAAAAGAGTTACTGGAAAATTGACAAAAGAGCACACCAACAGAAACTGAAGAAGGTAAGTTCGTTGAGGGACACAGACTCAGTTGACTTATCTAGATGGTTGAAGAATTGAGGGATCAAACTCAGTTATTGGGGATTGAAGAGCTGAGGGTTCAAACTCAGTTTATGAAGACTATGTCAAGACTGTAAAGTTAGACTTCAGGCAAGTCTGTGATGACCTGAACTGACTTTATGGATCTTGTATGATGACCTAAGAATCATAAGGACAATGATATCTATAGTTATTGATTCAAGTCTCAACTTTGATTTATCAAAGGTTTTAGACTTAGAAACACCAAGAAGGTGTGAAGGACAGTTGAGCAGTAGTCAGGAAGACTGTGTTGGTGATGAGCTGGTGAAGAGGCAATTCAACCCTCTAAGGACTTGTGTTGCAAGTTTAGTTCAAACAGCAATTCTACATGTTGAAGACTGAAGCTAGAAGATTGTGAAGCTAGGGATTAGTGAAGGACAATCAAGTGTCTAGAATTTACTTTGTGACTTGTAACTATAAACCTCAATAACATAGTGTATTTGGCCTCCTACATCACAGGGGAAGAGAGGAATGGCAGGATTACACCACCGGAACCTCTATAATTCTTGTTTATTTACATTATGCATTTATTTATTGTATTATAGTTATATTCATCTAGTTCACATACTCAGCAAACACCAGAAACAGAGTCAGCATATTAACTGATAATTCTTGTTTTACAATGGCTTAATTTAATCCGCTGCCGGTTAACTCAGCTAAGGATAAGTCATTTTACTTATACTCCGCTCAATTTAGCTTAACTCCGCACAAGTTTAAGTTGAACTAAATCTGGTTTAAAATTCAGTTTTTGGGAGACATTTTGGTGACAAGTTTATTCACCCCCCCTCTAAACTTGTGTTAGCCTTTCTAAGGGACCAACAATGTCAGTTATTGGGAAATAGACTTGTGTCATGGTTCAGAAAGAAGCAAAACTCAATCTCAACATCAACAATTGATGCTGAGTACATAGCAGCTGGAAGCTCTTGTGCTCAAGTTTTATGGATCAGACAACAATTAATAGATTATGGAATAGAAGAGGGACTGATTCCTATAATGTGTGATAATACAAGTGCAATTGCTATAACTGGTAATCCATTTTTGCAGTCAAGGACCAAACACATTGATGTAAGACATCATTTTATAAGGGATCATGTATAGAAAAAGGACGTTATAGTTCTCTATGTTCCAACTGAAGGTCAGTTAGCTAGCATTTTTACCAAACCTCTGGACAAAGAAAGGTTTGCTAAACTGAGAACTGAATTGGGGATCAATAAAGTCAATAAAGTCAGTTCAAGCTTAAAGATTCGTCAAGGGGACTGATCTTTGTCATGCTGGGTGCGCTCACATGACAGATCAGTCATTCACATCAACAATCTCAAACTGACTAACTGAACTGAAGATTTGACCGTACTTAAATCAGTTATAAAACTGATCTCAGTTTCAGTTTTACCTAGTCAACCAAAGTCAACAAAGGATAAAACCGACAACAGTTACATCGCAATAAATAACCGCCGTTTATGTCATAATTTGTAGCGTGTAGACACCCAATATGTCAGATAGTACAAGCATCGGTTATACAAACCACGATGGAATTTGAAAAATTGTACAAAATCATTCAAAAGATCGTGGATCAAATCACCAACCGTCCCACTCTTATATATACAACCGTCCTCATACTCTCTCTTTACAAAAGACAAAAATCAAACATTTTCCTTTCTAAATCAGCCAAAAAATTTCTCTTAAACTATTTCAAAAATGGCCGCTTCAAAACAAACTCAAGAAGAACGGCTAATCGCCAATCCTGATACGTTATCACTCAGAGAATTTAATGAAATGTGTGGTAATACCCTTCTCTCTAGTCATATAAGTGAGAAGATAGGAAGATTAAAAGGTTTAAAGAACCTGCTAGAAGCGGAATTGCAGCAACATATGGACTTGGAAGGTCTACTACAATTTTGGGAGAACATGAAGAAGTTGAAGAACTCTCTATTAACAAGGGTTCGTGGACAGAAGATTTATGTCAATGAAGACATTATCGGACAACTTTTTGGTTTCAAAGATCCTTTAGTGAAATCATTTGAGCTAGCATGTCTGCCACTTCAACGTGAAGTTTTTCTTAGGTAAATTTTCGCTTCAAAGCAGCCAGCAGCAGATGGATCAGTAGACATGTCATAGGACAGAACAAAGGGCTAAGTAAATGAACTGAAGATGGTATTCACCTGATGGACATTATTTGGGATGGATTTGAGTTCAATTGGGTAGGATACTTTTTCAATCAGATCAAGCAGCAACACTTAGCTGAATTAGCAAGTGTCAGCAGAGCCCAAGCTGAAGGAAGACAAAGTGATGGAAGATTTCGACTGAAGAAATCACTTAGCTTAGCGATTCAATATAATTTGGAAAGACTCAGTGGTGGAATGAAGCGAGCACAAACTGTTAGTGCATCTGCATCAGGAGCAGCACAAGCCTCTTCTAGGAAAGAAACCTCGAAGACTTCCCAACCTGAAGCCAATAGGCCAACTGTGTCCCAGCAAATCGCTCAGCAGCAAGGAATTAAAAGGAAAGCAGAGACACGGGGGGAAAAATCAGTTGCACGTTGTTTGTACCCAGGTATTTCAAGTCAGTCAGCACCAACTGTTGGGGAACAACAACTGAAAACTGAAGCCAGTAAGCTGGATGCCTTGGTTCCTAGAATTGTTTCTCAACTTAAGCAGAAAGTATATGAGAAACACATTTCTGTTGTGCATGTCGAGCAAGAGGAACATGTAACTCAGCAACCAAAAGAGTTCATCTTTAATGCTGAAAAGATCATCAAACGGATGAAGATGAAGCTCCAAACAGAAGATTCCTGTGAAGCTACTCTACAAACTGAAGAGAAACTATTGTTGGAGAAACTGGAAATACCAAATCATTATACCTTATTTCCAATGGATGAGTTTCTCACCAACTGCTACAATCGATTCAAGCAGATAGCTCAGAGAACTGAATCAACCACATCATCTATACCCAAGGATGTTTTAAAGAAGAAAGATGATGATAAAGATGATGATGATTCAAGGAAGAAAGCTGAAAAGAGTATAGTATTGCACTCAGTCATTCAACCTAAACTCCAACCTATGCAAACTGATACTCAGGTAGAAGAATTTCCAGTTGGAAATCAGACAACTGACAATAAAGAAGAAGAAGCTAGATCTGATGATAATCAACAACTGATGATAATTAAAGATGCCAGTCAGTCTAAAATCCAAGAAATGGAAGAAGAAGACCCATCTGAAAAGCTTACAACAGAAGAATTGAGCAAAGTACAAGAAGGATTGATGATTATGCTCAACCAAAAGGATGATTACAATGGTCTTCTGTCGCATATTTCAAGTTACTTGGATTGCAGAAAGAAAACTGATGTATCAACTCATGCTAAGTTGGATGTTATCAAGAAATCCACTTCAAATTCAGTTTCAGAGATTCTCAGTCTCAAGGAAAAACTCGAAGTTACAACCATGAAAGACAGAGAAACTCATGCTCAAGCCGAATGGTATATCAATCAACGCATTTATAGTCTGGAAATTCAGCTCAAGGAAGTTCTCACCTCCAAGAAAGATATGTCAACAGGTCAGAAGGCAACACATCAACTAGTCAATGAGTTGTATGATACAAAAATGGGGGAAGTGGAGAAAGAAAAGCAGAAGTTATGTGAAGAAAAACTGAAGCTTGAAACAGAACTGACAAAACTAAAGCAAGCAAAAACAGTGTCAGCACCGGAATCCAACATCAGGAGAGTTGAAGAACTAACTGAAGAAGAATTGATAATCAAGTACAGTCAACCTGAAGAAAGAAGATCAACCTTAAATGAAGTTCTTTGGATGAAGTTTGTTCAAGATTGCAGCCATGTCAAGCCCAATTCAAACACAAGGATTATGAAGAGTCACTCAACTAATTCTTATCTGATCTCTATCATAATCAGAAGATGGAAAATTACAAAAAGTTCAAGAGGATTGGACAAAAACTTTAAATCACAGATAAGGTTGAACAGATGAAGGCAGATGTCAATGAATTTGAAAATTACTACAAGGATGAAAGTCATCTTCCTATATTAGCCATGTAGAGAAAATGGAAGCTAACAAGTCAAGTGGACTACCTCAAAGCTTTTAGCAAGGAAGATACAAAGATTGAAGTTGAATTTCATCTACATCACAAAAGAAGAAAGTTTATCTTAGATACACAAAAAGCTGATTAGTTTTTGTTTATAATCAAATGTGTAACTATTCCAATTTTTGCAGAATTCTTAATGAAATCCAGTTTCCAGTATTACCTTGTTTTGTATTGTTATTATCTTTAAGCTTTTCTTTTAAGGGGGGTTTTGGCTTCATCAAAAAGGGGGAAATTGTTGGACATAAAATTTAGTTTTGATAATGATTCATCTCATTTGAATTTATGTTTTCTTACACCCCATTGATGAAGTGCTGAAACTAGCTGTTATAGTGGAAAGCTAAAAGATGTCTAGAACTGAATGTATAGGTTTTACTAGAGTCTGATAATTGTATAGGTTATATCAAGCACTGTTATAGCTAGAAGTGTCGTAAAACTGAAAACTGGAAATCATTTCGGTAACTGGAACTTAACTTAAGACTGAAGATGTACACCTAGAACTGAAGTTTACTCAGAACTGAAGAAGGTAAGTTCGCTGAGGGACACAGACTCGGTTGGCTTATCTATAACTGATGGCTGAAGGGACAAACTCAGTATTTGAAGAACTGAGGGTCACAGACTCAATTAAGGAAGATTGAGGAACTGAGGGCTCAAACTCAGTTATGAAGTTTTTAGGCCAAAAATGTAAAGTTAGAATTCAGGTAAGTTTGTGATGGCCTGAACTGACTTTATGGATTTTGAAAGAAGACCTAAGTATCATAAGGAGAATGATATCTTAGAAGATCTTTATAAGAAATGGTGTAATCTGATTCAGTCACACAAAATCAGATAAATAGAGTACTGAAGTTTTGAAGGAGAGTAAAAAATCAGTTAATCCTCTCAGTCAGTTAACTAACTAAAAACTGACACACTCAATGTAAAATTGATCAGGAAACTCAGCTTTATAGTCATCCATCCAAGCAAACTGAAAGTACATTCGAACGTTATAATTCAAAGATTTTTATTGGATGGTGAACTGACATGTCAGAACGGTCACTGACACCTGACATATGAAAATATAGACGTTGATACAATTCGAATTCAAGCAAGAAGAACGTTGGACCTCACACTATAAATAGGGGAGTTGGCATCAAGGATCAACCACCGAATTAACAAGATTACAAGCATTTTTGTGCACAAGTCTAGTTCATACGAATTGCTATCATTCTCTGCGCTCAACAAGATGAAATCTAGAATTTCTTCATGTGTTCAAGCTACATCGATCATATCCAGATTTCTACACTTCGAAGAACCACAAGGAAGAATCAATTAATTGATTCTCAGCCCAACTTTGATTCTTATTCAAAAGTTTAGACTGTGAAGCAATCCGGTCAAGGAGTTGCCAATGGCAGTTGTGACACTTGCAGTCGGGAAGATTGTGTTTGTGGTGGTAGCTGGTGAAGAGGCAACACTACCCTCTAAGGACCAGTGACTCAAGTAGTTGAAGAGCAGCAATCCAACCTGTTCTTTAGTTGTTTAGATAGTGACATTAGGGATTAGTCAAGGACTATCATTTAGGACTTTTTGTAACAGCGTACCTCAAGGAGTTCTAGTGGAATTTTCTTCCTACATCACAGGGGAAGAGTGGACTGACAGGATTACACCACCTGAAACCACTATAATTCTTGCTCTAATTACTTTACGCATTTATATTACGTTATTTACTTTACAGCATTTATTGTTGTTTATTCAGCATACTGAAACTGATTGTTATAAGCATACACAGTTCACAAACTGACATTCACCAGAATTCAGTTTTGCATTACTCAGCTTTTTCTTATAGACAACAAGATCCAGCTAAAGGCTAAAACTTATATCCGCTTGTCGGTTGACTTAGTTTTGTTATAAGTCAGTTTGACTCAAACACAGCTTTGTCAACTTAACTCCAGACACGTTAAAACTGAACCTTAATTGTGATAATCTAGTTTTTGGTGACAAGTTTATTCACCCCACCTCTAAACTTGTGTTAGCCTTTCCAAGGGACCAACAAATATTCACAACAACCCTAAGCGTGAACGTATCACAATCTGGGTGACTCAGACTATCGTCACATCATGCTCCAAATAATCAAGTCAAAAGGAACCGCCTCAACACACACATGAATCTCTAACGAGACATTGGTCCTTGCTTCAAGCGATGAATCCCCTACTATATCAGATACATAGTAAAGGTGGAATAAACACACAAGGTTCATGAATGAACCTTTTAGATCCATGTACTGCTCCCGCTACGCCTCTAAGGCACTACCGTGTTTTGCCTTAGTTGTAGAATATACAGTGATCTCTCGCTGAGAACATTTCTAGCTCACTGTGAGTATAAACCTAGATTGTAGCTCCCACAACCTTCATGAGATATAGGGTATACATCTGTATATCTACATTTATTTGATTACAGGTTTCAATAAATTGAGTACCCATCCTTCACACCTTAAGGGCATTCTCGACATTTGCTAGAATCACCTTCACACTTTCTCATGACTCCTCATGCAGTGTGAACATCTGGTTTAACTCAACACTTACGATGGATCCTATTTCCTTGACATAAGGAACCTTTCCATAAGTATTATCTTTCACCTTCTCTTTAGGACTAATATCCTGTTATAGATAGATCATGAGAACACTGGCTAGTAGTATCTCTTGACATGATCTATGTTAAACTCTTTTAGCTACTCATCTATACAGGTGAATTGTGATAATCAAGAAGTATCTAATTCTATCATTATAGATTCTTATTTCTAAAACAGAACTACAACTTCCACGAGTTTTTGAAAGACCTTGAACTTCTAAACATTAATTGATTATGACATGGGGTGTTGATTCTGAGAAGGATATTCAATACCTTGCTCGAAAACTGTAACACTCTCAACAACCCTTTTGAACATTAGGAATATCTTTCCTCTTGATGAAATCAAATTCTTTTCATTTAACTATGCAGAGAACTTATCCAGAGTAACTTGTTTGAGTCCATAAGTGGATCTCATAGGCTTACAGATCACGTTATTGACTATAAACGTCAAGCCATTGGCCCACCATTTTCAACACTATCACATAGCCATGATACGTAGTTACAACAAGCACTATCTGAAAAGATTAAAGCGAGCTGGTAGCCTAAAGGTAATTACAAGGCCTACACCCTATAGTCTTTAGCCATCAACTCAGATTTATGGCAATCGTATTACCATCCATGTCAGTCTTTCATAAAGACCTCCTACACCTTTCAAAGATTATTCCCTTCAGGTGAGACGGACTAGATTCATAACTTGGTTGTAACGCATGGAATCTACATCATACATTATGGCTCCAAGATATATCTCTTAATCTAGCCTTTGAAGCAATTCTACATAAGTCATAAGATATTCATTCTTCATGATGAACACGCCCGTAGCTTTTGCAGGCATGTGGTTATCTAAAGACTCATGGAATACATTAGTGCACTGAGCAGTGTCCTGCACCTCACCACTATGCGGCGCCTACTCATGTTACAATGGGTGAATATCTCTTTGTGGTTCTCAAACTCTTTTGAGATCTAAATTTACTCTCACTGTTTCTTTTGGAAGCGACATTTTCTCCAGAAAATAGCATGTTTGGAGACAAAAACTCTTGCTCCGTGGAAAAGTAATTAATGTCTAGCATACTTGCTTAAATTATCGCACAAAGTTGCACATGTCATACTGGGCTCCAAGCTTTTCAGACATCACCTGTTTGCTAGAAGCACGACAACCCTAAACCATCGGTTAAGAGGGATTTGATGTCATCATCTTCCATAACTGATATGGAATTCATTCAACCTTATTTTTGGAACTTGGTTAAGTATATGTTTTGAATAAGGGCACTATCACAAAACAGGTAAGGGATACTTCGCATAGCTTACACCGCAACTTCGTCATATAGAGTGCTTTCCATTTTAGAAACACAATCTAACTGCGTATCCCAAAATTGGTGTCCTTCAAGGGAGAATCTGATTCCTTTTCAGACAGCTTTAGAAACACCCTTTAGTTATTAATTACTTCAATCCAATTGAAGATTTATTCCAATGTATTTCATCAATCTCATATTCGTATTAGCTCGAACTTTTCAGGCCTTCTGAATTACGCTCTTCACTATTAACATTCATCTATTTTTTAAAATAGTCAAGAGAGTAATAAACAATACGATCATTTATGACATTAATTATCATACGCCAACAAACATCAGTATGTTTAGGCTTTAGGCAATTTTCTATAATATATAACCTTTTTCATAAAAGGGTATTTTAGTCATCTTTCGATAAGATACGCATTACCCACATGATTCATCACATGGTTCAGACATCATCAGAATGACATTTGGCTACACGTTTCTCTTCCATAGAGACTATGTCTTGAACAACCACAAAATTTCAAGGATAACATCAATACAAATATTTGGTTGAGATTTCATCACATATATCGACTATATAGTGACACCAATCTAGTATGTTAGATTCAGTGACCGAAGAACTTTATCAGAATAACATTTATTCCTACAATTGAATTGTCTATTAAATCTTAACATATCACTGAAATCATATTCTTCATAAGAATTGGAAACAAATATTATTTATTTAGTTCCTTTGTCAGTGTACCAGATTCAGAATACCATATGGAAAATGTTGCACTGTTTGCTTCCCTTTCTGTATCTCTGGATACTCTATATTCAATGTTTCTAATTTGGTCATACTCATAAGATATCATATATCTAAGAGTTGACTTAAGTTTAGATAGATTCATCCCAACTTACTAGCTTAGAATAGAGACTTCGATATGTTTTCTTATTTAAGAACATGCCCTAACTTTCCTTTTGATCCTTTAAGAACTTGTAAGTATTTCTTAGTTCAAAAAATATCACAAGATCTATGTCTTTAATTTTCTTTCATAAAGTAAATCTAAAGTTTATTAGATAGTTTATTTAACATTTTGAATCATATTCAATACGTGAACTATTTAATTAACCTTCAAACAATGATTAAATAATTAAGTCGATACTTAAATCTTACAATTTTGAAAGCAACCTATCAAAAATTCATTGTGGCCATTCTCATTCAAAGCATATAATGTTTGAATTAATTGTTATCGTATGATAGAATTACCCATTGTATATCATCATATCCAATATATGATTAATTCGTTTGAACTCATTTCAAGTGATTTAATTGTACAATGTGCTTTTGTCTTGACCAATAACTAAAGTCTCAGAGCACTCCATTAAATATGTAGTCTCATTGTCGTTAACTACTATAACGTAGTTGCTCGTGTCATCTCTTATTTTAAAAGGATTAAAATTACTTAACCATACATGAGAAAGGTTTCTCAAAAGGTAAATGTCTATTAATTTCGGTTTTAACAATCGAGAATAAAAACATAAATAAAGGTTTGCTAAAAACTACAACATAAAATAAAGATAAAAATAGTGTTGTTGTTTATACATGCAAAATCAAAAAAGGTCTCTTGGTTTATGATTTTGCTCCCACTAGTCAACTACTCTTAATTGACTTTTAGGAATTTTCCGAAAATTCTTTAGTGGCCAAGATCCCATCTAGTTACCCTGATTCCCGACTTGGGCCAATCAATCGAGATAATTCGACAAGTAGGCAATACTTTACTAATCACATATCTGTATGACTCTTGGTTTTTGACCAGTCAAATCTTTGACTTCACATCACCATGTGAAAGCCAACCCCTTGTCTTTAAAATTAGACGGTCCTGACATGGGCCAATCACCGCAAAATTTTAGTTATGTCATAACCCAATATTTGCGAGATCACAGAAGATCATATTTCAATATTAACGATATACCCGAGGTAGGTCACCACCCGACGTGGGCCGATCAGTTGGATCCGAAGAAGGGCTTTTCACCGTCATTATAATATTGAGAGACAAAACTAACTTATTTTTGTTCTGGGAGTATTTATTTAAATTAATTCACTTAATTAATTTTTTTTAATTACGTTCTCATCATAATATATCTCTCTCTATAGACATATACCCTACACATTCATCTAGATCATCCCTAGTTATGCATCTATCGTATCATATAAAATAAATACATGCAAAAATCAATAAATGCGTAAAGTAACCGGTATGATCATGGGTTGTTCCTATTTGCGGTTTTGAATAGAAACTGATGAAATCGGGGGTCACAAATGTAAGTGTAGTTGCAACCATCGATAGGATTTCTATGTCGTCTTTCTTTGGCCTCCATCTTGTTAAATAAAATTTATCTAACACCCGCCGTACACGGGGGAAACTAATAGGAATGAGATAAATGCAGAAAATAAACTAGGCTCGTTCTTCATAATGGCCTAGGACAAATTTACACCAACAGAAAAACCAATCTTCAACATCTATCATATTGGTCGAATCCATGATCAATCGGGGTCCATATAATCATATTATATCTGCACAATATCTAATTCATACAATAACACTAATGAAAAAGATAAAACCAAAGCTACCAACTTGCGTCTTATTGATCCAATTAATTAACATTTAATTAATTAAATAATTATTAACTGAAAATAAAATTAATGATCAATTTTAAAATCGATTTCAATTTTAACTTTATTAACTAGAACCATTCTAAAATAAAATCAAAATAAAATGGATGTCTTTTGTTTCTTTCCCTTTTGGTTCCTAACCAGAAGGGATACCCTTAGTCCAAACCAAAGGGCATCACAGGCTTTTTCCAAAATTTTTGAAAAGGCCTAGGTTAACCTGTGGTCCACAATTGTGGACCATACATCCAACCCTTTTATTCAACAAATTGAGTGTTAGTACATTCATGCCATTTGGCATCCCAATGATCCGAACTATTTGAACAATTTTTTTGCCACATGACATCAACTAAACAAAAGAGATATTACCAATCACTACTATGGACCATATTGAATCACAAATATATAAAACAAAAATATTTGGAGATCCACCACTTTGACCAGTCAACCGATGCCGGCAGCATGTTGCCACCCCACCGGCGGCGGTGACCAGCCGGCCGGTGTTGGGTCGACGCCGATGTTCCTTTTTTTGTTTCGTTCAAGCTAATTGTGTGTGAATAAAGAAAATGTATCTTTTATTATGTGATTAAAATGATGAAATTTACTACGCAAATTAACTAATCCTTATTGCTTAAGATCGAAAACCGCTCTGATACAACTGTTAGGAAATCTATACGGGAACGCAGCGGAATTTAAAATTTTATTTCCTTTTACCATCACCGATTTCGTTTAAACAACAAGCATAAAAAATGTAAACGAGAAAGTTACCTTGGACGATCTAAAAGATTGAAGCGGTATTGTCTACGGCTGATGGTCCAAGCACCGAGCCATCCAAGTGTCTGGCCTGTAGCGGTAATCCACACGAACAACCGCTGGAATCCTCGAAGGACTGCTACTGGAAAAAGTCGACTGCTAGGTCATCTTTTCTTCTTCCCACAAAACTCTCTCAAGAACCTCTCTCTTTCACTCACTAGAATATTGCAAGAATATTGTGATATGAAAGAGCTTTGTATCCCTCCCCTCTATAGAGCAGTTTCTATCTGAGATAGAGTAGGGAATATGAAACTATTTTCCCAATAGAATAAGAATTTAATAAATCAATTAGATATTTGATTGATTATCTCATTAAGTATTTTCCTTAATCTTATTAAGGATTTTATATTTTTAAATAAAATATTATTATTAAGGATTTTCTTTAAAACCATATCTGCCATAAATTTAATATCTTATATTAAATACTTTCCAAAATATATATTGTCCATATCGAATATTTAGTATATATTTATTATATAACCATAAGTCAATTTACACGTGTGTACATACCATCTATATACTACACACAAAAATCAATCTCTCTTTACCCCTCTATATATATATATATATATATATATATATATATATATATATATATATATATATATATATATATATATATATATATATATATATACACATGTGCACATGTATATCACATGGATACATGTCACACGCATATGTATATATATATATATATATATATATATATATATATATATATATATATATATATATATATATATATATATATATTAATAAAATAAAAATAATATAATACTATGATTAATTAATTTACAAAATCCATGTATATCATATATATACATATATTTCACCCTATTAATATTTAAATATGTATATATATAATTAATCAACATAATTAATATCTTGTATTATATATATTCATAATAAATAAATACCACAAGATTAATTTCCACTGTAACACTTTATAGTAGGCATAAATAAATCCTCACCCGGTTATTGATACAACCACAAATTAATTCCGGCTAGTTATTCATATGTGTTCACCCCTGATAGGTTTCAATATGTTGTCCGTAAGCATAATTTGCATTTACTAAAATGTCCTTCACACATAACGATCATAACAGCGTCTAGCAACACGTTCATGACTCCCAATCATCGGAAAGAGTCAAGTGCTATGACTACAACCATTCATGTGAAACGGTTACCGTGTAAATACAATCCTATCAATGTTATAATATCCATACGGTCGTATCTCGAGTCCATACATTAACGACCGTATCTTATAATCTGCATACCCCATTCTCTCGAAGTTACACATTACTTCTGCTTTGCAAAGACTTTCGACAATAAGAAATTCCTTAAAAGAAAGCTCTTTCGATATTTACTCTTACTATTAGGATACTCAATTCCGGACTAGCAAGATGAATCCTATGCATGCTTCAGTATCACACCCAATCACTAATGCACGATCGCCTCATGGCTAGGGGAAACCTCAATAGTGTCAAAGTATGACAATCCACACCATTATGCTATGAAAACTCCGGTCTTAGGATAATACACAACCGTCACATAGTGCGACACTTAATAAAGTAAGTGGGTCAGTCTAATATACGTATTCTCCAATACACATCCACGCACAGTCCAAGTGTCCTTACACTTTTAAAGACGAGTTGAATCCCTATCTTCATAGGATATAAGACATGTAGTACGTGGTAGTCTCATCATACTATTAATGTCCTACTTAATTGCACATGCGACTTGAGACATTTATGTATCAAACCTTTTATAGTGGTCGAGATCTCACCAACCATAATCACCATTATTATTTCTCTCTTTCACAGTTTGACACTTGGGACGTTATCATATATATGCAATATCATAATTGGTTCGTTAAACAAATAAATATATCATATCATAACGCCATTTATTAAGTACAAACATAAAGAAATAGTAGATATGATCCGACCCGGTCTGATCCTGTCCAACCCGATTGTGTTTAGGACACTATTTCAACAAATGATTTGAAGGCTCAGTTTCCTGAGCTTTTTGTTAACATTATGGCCAACAAGAAATATTACATACTGGGTGCAGATGTATTCTATTCCAACCGTTTGAGAGAGTTCCAAGAAAGGGAAGATCTTGTAACAAAGTATCGCCATGCCGCTGCTTAGCCTACTTCTGCGACTGAACCTTCTACCTCTGCTCCTCCGCCCGTGCATCCTTCAGGATCTGAACAGACGCCTCTTAGGCTTTAGAATTGTTCTTTATTTTTTGAAATAACTTTGATATCGAACATGTTTTAGGCTTCATGACTGCATGAATGATTTTCGTAATAAAATTTTCTTTACCTTTAGCTCTTTTTAGCACTTTTTTGTATTATGATTGATTGGTGGTTGGGTTTTTTGCCTCCCCCCCACCCCCCCAGTTTGCCATTTAATAAGCTACGGATTTTGAATGGCATACTTGTTCACTTCTTGCTTTTAGCATGACTTTCGGAGCTATGCCTTGCTCCTCATGTTCTTTGTTTGTATCTGTCCCAACGCTTGAGAAGTTGGGTGTTTTGTCAACCTTCAGAGCTTGTTGTGCAAATTTTCCGAGCCGACCTATGAACTTAGCGAGTTTGCTTTGTTGACTCCGACTTACGGAGCTCAATCGATGTCCGTCCTGTGGACTGAATGAGTTCATCATTTGCAAACAAGTAAGTCCGACCTGCGGAGCTCATTCGATGTCCTTCCAGCGGACTTAATAAGTTGGGTCTTTGCCAACTTGTTGTGTCCGACCCGCGGAGCTCAATCAATGTCCGTCCTGCAGACTGAATGAGTTTCTCCTTGCCAAACTAGTTGAGTCTGACTTACGAAACTCAATCAATGTCTATCATGTGAACTGAATGTGTTTCTCCGTTGATTCCGACCGGTGGAGCTCAATCAATGTCCGTCCTGTGGACTGAATGAGTTTGTCCTTTGCAAACTAGTTGAGTCCAACCTGTAGAGCTCATTTGATGTCTGTCATATTGATTGAGTCCGACCTATGGATCTTAGCTTGTCTGTCCTACAGACTTAAAGACTTGCCCCTTTAAGTAGTTATTTAGAAAGAATGTTCGGAACCTATTCTACGCATAAAATTTGAATAGATTGTTGGCGTGGCAACTCCGGGGAACGGTTTTCTTGCTTGAATTGGCTAGCTGGTAAGAACCTTTGGCATGAACCTTTACTGTCTTGTAGGGACCTTTCAAGTTAGGATCAAGCTTTCCTTGGAGTCCTTGTCGACTGACTTCGTTTTTTCTCAGCACCAAATCTCTTTCTTTGAAGTAAGAGTGTTTTACTATAGAGTTGTAATAATAAGAAATTTTCTACTTATATTTGGCCATTCTATTGAAGGCAACTTCATGAGCTTCTTCTAGATCGTTCTTTGTGTGCCTGAGCTTGATATCCTATTCCGTTTCTAAATAATGTTCAGACCACGGTAAGGGGAGCCCAATTTCCGCTGGAATGACTGACTCACATCCATAAGATAAGTAGAAGGGAGTTTCTTCAGTAGGAGCATTCGGTGAAGTTCGGTAGGCTAATAATATGTTGGGCAAGTGATCCACCCAATCGAACTATTCTTTCTGAAGTCTTTTTTTGAGACCCACCTTGATCTGCTTGTTTGTCTGTTCGACTTGGCCATTGGCTTGCGGATGACCTACATAAGTAAAGTGTTGGGTAATTCCCAACTCAGAGCACCATTTTCGGACAATTTTATCTTCAAATTATGTTCCATTGTCTGAAATTAGAACCTTCGGTATACCATACCATCACACAATGTTTTTCCAGAGAAAGGTTTTGATAGCTTTACATGTGATCGTCATCAGGGGCTCAACTTCCACCCATTTAGTGAAGTAATCGACGGCTATGACCAAGAACCTATTGACTGGAGCTCGGGGAAGTGGACCGATAAGATCAACTCCCCACTGATTGAATGGAGAAAGGGATATGATAGGGACCATTGTTTGGGAAGCTTGACGTGACAAATTATCTTGGACCTAGCAAGATCCACACCTCTATAATATTTCCTTAGCGTATGCTTGCATATTGGGCCAATAGTACCCAAACAGTCGGCATTTACGAGCCAGTGTCCGAGCTCCAGCATGTTTACCATATATACCCTAATGGATTTCACGAAGAAGATAATCCCTTTCATCTTTAGTTGCGCATCTAAGCCATGTTGCTATAAAATATTTTCTATAAAGAACATTATTGAAGATCGAATACCTTGTTGCCAAGAACATAAGCTTTCGAGCTTGAGTTTTGTCAGCATAGAGAATTCCATCTTTCAGAAATGATGTTATGGGGTCTATCTAAGTGTTTTTCTGGCTAATGGGTTGTACTTCGTGCATATCGTTACTCCGCACCTTGAGTTGCTCGACTAGCACTTTCTTATCCGATAAGAAATTGGAGGCTAACTAAGAGAGTGCATCTGCTTGCTTGTTCCGAGATCGGGAAATCTACTCAATCTGAACGCTTTTAAATCCTTTCAACAAGTTCTGAACCTTAGCCAAGTATTTCTTCATTTGATCCTCCTTAGCATCGTATTCTTCGCTAACCTGGTTTACAACCAACTGGGAATCGCTGTATACATGCAAGTCTTGTGCCCCGAGCTTAGCCACTAAGTTGAGTCCTGTAATTAGTTCCTCATATTCAGACTCCTTATTAATAGCTTGAAAATTGAAACATAATGCTCAGGGAAATTCTTCCTCTTTTGGACTGATAAGCAGGAGACCTGCCCCTGCTCCCTCCTTATTTGAAGCTCCGGTCAACATACAAGGACCATTGTTCTGAGTTGCAGCTTGGCTGATCTTGGCCGATAGTAATGGCCACACCTTCAGCCAAAAAATTTCCTAGGTCTTGAGCTTTAATTGCCGTTCATGGATGGAAGTCTAGATCATACTCTACAAGCTCTACAACCCATTTTGCTAACCAGCCTGAAGTGTCAGGTCGGGCAAATAAATCCTGAAGTGGATGATCAGTGACCACAACTATTAGGTGGTCTTGAAAATAAGGCCTTAACTTCCTTGAAGCATGTATCAATGCCAATGCCAATTTTTCTGTGTTAGAGTATCGGACCTCGGATCTGTGGAGTGCCTTACTTACATAGAAGATAGGACGTTGTACATTATTTTTCTCTTTGACCAAGTCGGCGCTAACGGACTGATAGGTAGACTAACAACGTGTCTCCTTCCCAGGGGGAGGTCAGGGTTGGCAGCTCGGCGAGATAAACTTTCAGCTCTTCAAAAGCATTCTGGCATTCTTCGTCCCACCAAAACGGGATCTCTTTCCTCAAAATCTTAAAAAAAGGGTAGGGAACGTTGTGCCGACCTGGACAGAAATCGATTCCGGGCAGCCATTCGCCCCATCAATCTCTGAACTTCCTTGATGCTTCTAGGTGGAGGCAAGGTCTTTAAGGCATCTATCTTATCTGGATTGGCTTTTATGCCTTCCTTAGAGATCATATAGCCTAGGAACTTGCCCGATCTGACTCCAAATGTACATTTCTTCAGGTTAAGCTTCATATGGTTTCACCTAAGCACTCCAAAAACTTCCCTAACATCAAGCAAGTTTTGATCAAAAATCCTGCTCTTGAAGAGGTCATCTACATAAACCTCCATGCACTTGCCGATCTGTGACTTGAAGATTTTGTTCACAACCCTTTGATATGTGGCACCTACATTCCTTAGGCCAAAGGGCATAGTAACGTAGCAGAATGTTCCTAATTCTGTGGTAAATGCAGTTTTCTTTGTATCTTCAGGATCCACAACGATCTGATGATAACCCTTATACGCATCTAGAAAAGCAAACAATTCAAAGTCTACTGTAGAATCCACGAGCCTAACGATTTTTTCCAAAGTACAACAATCTTTAGGAGAATCTTTGTTGAGGTCGGTGAAATCCACACACATCCTCCAGCTCCCATCCAGTTTCTTGACCAAGAATGCGTTTGCCAACCAGTCTGGATACATTACTTCCTTAATTATCTTTTCTTGAAGTACCTTTGCTACCTCTTTCTCGATAGACTACATCCGCTCTGGAGCGAAATGACTCTTCTTTTGCCGAACCGGTTTTTTCTTTTCAGATCTACGGTCAGCCGGTACAAGGCCAAGTATGGGACATACCTGGCATGTCCTTGGTCGTCCATGTGAACACATCTCTAAATTCTTTGAGCCGCTTGATAAGTAGCTTTTTATGCTAGTCTGGGATCCAAACTCCGATCTTTACTGTTAAGTCTGCTTGGTTTTCCCAAAGGCTGACTTCTTCGACCATATCCTCTGAGGACCACGTTTCTTCATCTTCCGGAAGTACTTCCTCAATAAAAACTTGATGTACCATCACTTTCCCATTTAATGTGGCCATATAGCAGCTCCTGGCCGCTTCCACGTCTCCTCTGATCTCCACTGAGCCCTCCATTGTCAGGAATTTTAGGCTGACATTAGCTGGCGAGATCATAGCTCCGAGGTCGATCAATGCGGGTCTGCCCATGATGATGTTATACACCTACGGAGCTTTGACCATGCTGTAACTTTCCATAAGGGTCTTGTCATTGGTTCTTTCCCAAATGTGGTGGGTAGCCTGACCATTCCCACCGGATAAACTGTAGGTCCGGCTAAGCCAAACAACGGAGCTGAAATAGGTGTCAGCTCGGAATCTTTCAATTTCATTAACTTGAAGACTGGTAATAGAGTACATTTACTATGATTCCAGTATCGACACAAATCTGCTTTACTAGGTATGGATTTACTACAGCTTCAATTTGTTAAAATAGTGTCCTAAACCCAATCGGGTTCGACCAGATCTGACCGGGTCAGATCATATCTACTATTTCTTTATGTTTATAAATATGATAAATGGCATTCTGTTATTACATATTTGTTCGTTTCATGAACCAATTACAATATTGTATATATGATAACGTCCCTAGGGTCAAACTGTTAATGATAAATCATAATAGTGATTATGGTTGATGAGATCTTGACTCACTTAAAAAGGTTTGGGACTTAAATGTCTCTAGTCGCAAGTGCTATTAAATAGGATATTAATCGTACAGTTCGACTAGCATGTATTGTATGTCTTCTATCCTATGAAGATAGGGATAGATCTTGTCTATCAAAGTGTATGGACACTTGGACTGTACGTGGACGTGTATTAGAGAATGCGTATGTTATACTGACCCACTTACATTATTAAATGTCACGCTATGTGGCGGTTGTGTAATTATCCTGAGACCGGAGTCTTCATGACATCAAGATGTGGATTGTCATACTTTGACACTATTAAGGTTCCCCTAGCCATAGGGCGATCATGCTGTTGTGATTGGGTGTGATACCGAATCATGGGTAGGATTCATGTTTTTCGTCTAGAAATCGCCTAACTTATGAATAGGAGTAAATATCCAAAAGGTCCTTCTTATAAGGATTATCTTACTATTGTGAATCTTTGCAAAGTGGGAGTGAATGAGTTACTTCGAGAGAGCAAGATATCGGATTATAAATACGGTAGTTAATGTATTGACATTCAAGATACGACCGTATGGATATTATTATAGTGTTATGATTCTATTTGCACGGGAACCGTTTCACATGAAAGGTAGTAGTCATTTCATTTGACTCTTCCGATGATTGAGGGTCATGGCGTGTTGCTAGACGCTATCCATGATCATTAGGTGTGAAGGGTATTTTATTAAATGCACTTTGTGACGTCCAACATATTCGGAAGCCTATCGTATCACACACATAAAACATCTAGCCGGATTAAAATGGGGTTATAGTGATAACCAAATAAGGTAACTTTTATCTCGACTATTGACTATGTATATGTTATATATATATATATATATATATATATATATATATATATATATATATATATATATATATATATATATATATATATATATATATATATATATATATATATATATAAGTCAAAATTTATTGTGTATATGATACACATGATTTTATAAATTATTTAGTCATGGTATTATATTATTATTCATTAATATTGAATATTAACATATATAGATATATGTGTAGTATATATATACGATATATACACAAGTCTAATTGATATATATATTTTTGGTAATATAATAAAGATATATTCAATTTTAGATATTGACAATATATATCTTGGAAATACTTAATATAAGATATTAAATATTAAATGAGATAAATCAATCAAAGATATTTTCTTTATTTTACTAGTAAAAGGTTTTCTTTCTCCTCAATCAATTAGGAAGCTTCTCCCATTCAGATTGGGACTAGTAGGCGGTACCATATTACACTATAAATATAGTGTAGGTGTCAAGTTCTTTTGTATCACAATTACAAGTCCCGGTTTCTACAAGAAAATTAAGAGAGCATCCTAGAGAGAGTTTTGAGAGAGAGAAAATGTGGGTCTAACAACTGAGTTTTTATGGTAGCAATCCAAGGTGGGATTCCAGTGGGTTGTTCGTGACGACTAGTGATAGAGGACAAATGCTTGGGCGGCTACGTTCAGAAACTACAATCGTAGACAAAGCGACGATCTATTTTAGATCATCCAATGTATTTTATTAGTCTACTTCTTTTATGCTTGTTGCTTAAAGAATGTCTATATTGGTGAAAAGGAAATTAAATTTTAAATTTTGTTGCATTCCCACATAGATTTCCTAACACAATTACCAGCCCCTCATTGTAAATGACCAGAGGGAGAATATCCTTCGGACCATTGGTCAATTCTCCAGAAAATCGTTGCCGTTTGTTGGAGGTTGAAGGGTTAGCCGTCCTGCTACAATCCTTGCCGCGGGGCCCACCGGATATAGTCTTGACTATGTGAACCTCAGAGGAATTACTGGAGTATATAATTAAGGTGGTTGATTTGATGACAGCATGCACAATTGCTTCGTCCATGGTTACAAGCCGATTTACCAGCATTCATTGTGTCTTATTAAGCTTCCTTCCTTGTTCCTTTCTACAATTGGCGGGGTATCATCCTCTTTCTACTTGTCTTTATTTTGACCACTTGGCTGGGTGATCCCTAGGTGATTCTCGTTGACTTTTTATTGATATTTTGCAGCATGATGAAATTACGGATCTTGGATTGATTTTTGATAGAAGACCCTCCTTGTAGCACCAATTTGACGATGTTGGATGCCGTCAGAGTGTAAATCTAGGCTGATTTAATCGAGAAACAATATTCAAGATCCAAAAACCTCAAATAAAGTATGAATCGAAGGAGAAATTCGTGGTGTTTTTAGACTGAGTCTGAGAATGCTTGCTCTCAAGTTGCGTACGTATCCTGGGATTATTTAGGAATCAAGTCTGCCGCAGTTCTAAGGAATGTTTATATAGGGAACTCTTATACCCTAGGTTATGGTTGTGTCATGTCCTTCAAGGACTCTCACTTGTAACCGTTGTGGGTTTCTACGTGTTAATCTCCGTGATTTTAGGAGATAATTACGGCAATTTAAAATGATAGGATCCGAGTCTTGGTGATGGAGGATTCTTCCCATAGTTATCACTTATATTATCCACGTGGGACTAAAATTGTGGTTTGCTCCATCCGACCTTCTGAGAGCTCCAGACTATGCCGTGGTCTGAGCTGTGCTGCTCCGACTTCGCTACGCCATGACCGACATGTGGTGGGCTAGGAAGCATGTCAGACTAGTCCTACCTCCCTCCTGGGATAAAGGTCTTACAATTGAGTATTAACTAGGGCCCATGGCCCTTAATTGCTCATCTTCTCTTTCCTCATTTAATACTTAGCCATTTGTGGGATGACACGTGGCCGAGGCTGATCTGAGCTCCGTCATAGCATTTCACCATTCCCACCATATTCTTGTTGAAATAGTGTCCTAAACCCAATCGGGTTGGACCAGATCCGACCGGTTCGGATCATTTCTACTATTTCTTTATGATTATAAATATATAATAAATGGCTTTTATGTTGTCATATATTTGTTCTTTTAAAGAACCAATTATGAATTGTTATGTGATAACGTCCTTTGTATTAAACTGTGATAGAGAATCCATGATAGGCGATTATGGTTGATGAGATCTCTAATCACTTTAATAAGTTTGATACTTAAATGTCTCTAGGCTGATGTACTACTAAACAGGGCATTGATAGTACGAACAGACTAGCACGAATTAGATTACTTCTGTCTTTAAGGGCAGGGATAGATCTCGTCTATCGAAGTGTAGAGACACTTGGACTATACATGGATGTGTTTTAGAGAATGCGTACGTTAGACTGACCCACTTACACTATTAAGTGTCACACTATGTGACGGTTGTGTAATTATCCTTAGGACCGGAGTTTACATGGCATCACGGTGTGTTTTGTCATGCTTTGAAACTATTGAGGTTTCCCCTAACCATGGGACGATCATGCGGTAGTGATCGGGTGTGATACTGATGCATGCAAATTATACATGTTTGGTCAACTGGGAATCGCGTAACCTAATAGTAGGGGTGAATATCCGAAAGGGCCTTGTTATAAGGAATGTCTTACGCTCATGAATCTTTGCAAAGTGGAAGTAAATTGAGTTATTTCGAGAGAGCATGATATCCAGATTATAAGATACGGTCGTCAATGCTTGACACTCGGCGTACGACCGTATGGATATTATTACAGCGATGGGATTCTATTTAATTACATGCTAACCGAGCACATGAAAGGTAGTAGTCATTGCGTATTGACTCTTCCGATGATTGGGGGTCGCGGACTTGTTGCTAGTCGCTATCCGTGATCGTTAGATGTGAAGGGCATTTTCGTAATGGCGCCTTATGTCTACGGCCAATATATTCGGAAGACTATCGGGTCACACACATATGAACATCGAGTCAGATTAAAATGCGGTTATAGTTGATGACCAAATAAGAAAAGTTTATCTCATGCTATAAAGGTTATAGTGGTAAATTAATATGGTGGTATATATTTATTATGAATAAATATAAAACAAGATATTTATTATGTTGATTAATTAAAATGTATATAGATACTTAATTTCAAAATATATACATGTATTTTACAAATTAATTAATCATTGTATTATTAAAATTGGAAGAATATACACTTAATCATTGTATTATATTAATTGAAGAATATTCCGGTTCCCAAATATTTGATACATTTGCAATGCGAATTTAATTAAAAAGATTACCATAATATTAATATTGGATATTAACTGATTTAAGAAAAATAGAATTATGGTAATTAGAGAAAGATAGTAAATATTAGATATCTACAAATATCTTGGAAATATATAATATATGATATTAAATTAAATGAGATAAATCAATCTAAGGGATTTTCCTTATTTTACTAGTCAAAGGTTTTCTCTCTCATCAATCTTCTAGAAGCTAATCCCAATCAGTTGGGGAGATAATTGGGGTGCCACTTTTCCTTATAAATATGAAGGCTTGGTTAGCTCTTTTGTACTCCATAATTCCCAGAGTTAATTGTTCTTGTGAAAAATAAAAGAGATTCTTAGAGAGAGATTATAGAGAGAGAAAATGTCGACCTAGCAGTCGAGTTTTTTTAATAGCGATTCTTGGCAGGATTCCGGCTAGGAGCTAGTGTGGATAACTGGTAGAGGCCATACGCTTGGACGGCTCGCGCACATATACACCTACCGGACGGTCAAAGCGTCGATCTTTTAGATCAATCAAGGTAATAGTACCATCCCCTCTCTTATATGTTTATTGTTTAAACGGAGACAATCCTAGATTGGGAAATCAATTTTTAAGTTCCGCTGCGCTACTCGATTGATTTCCTAACAGTGGTATCAGAGCGGTCTTCGAGTTTAAGCAATAAGCATCCTTTATTCGCATAGTAAATTAGATCCAATAGATTAAATCATGTATGATATTGATTCGTAATTAGTGCACGAAGAGGAAAAAAAGGGTTTGGGGCGGCGCAGCGGCACCACCGCCACATCGGTGCCGGCGGCCTCCGTGCTGCCGGCGGCTATCGGCACCACCGTCCCCCTCCCCTTCTTGTTGTGTTTTGTGCATCTTTATTTTCAACAAGGTCCATGGTTGGTAATTTCTTTTTTGTTTAGTTGATGCCATGTGACTAACCAATGGCTCAAATAGTTTGGCCATTGGAAAGCAATGTGGCATCACCCAAATTGTTGGGAAGAAATATGTTTTGGTTATGAACCAAATCTAGGTCATTCCAAAATTTTGGAATAGGCCTATGCCTCTTCTAAAATATTTGATTTTGGAAAATGCCTACATGCATAGGCCTTCTCCAAAAATATTTGATTTTTAGAAAGGGCCCAGGATGCCTTTAAATTTGGTTTGGACCAAACCAATCAAAAGTAAAGAAACAAGAGAGACCCTCTTGATTTTAATTTTATTTAAAATAGTTGTAAATTAGAAAATTATAATTAAAATCGATTTATTGTTAATGGTTAATATTATTTCGATTAAAGCTTTGAATTAATTAAACGTTGATTAATTAATTGATTGGATGCTATAAGACGCAAGTAGTTAAAATTTAAATTTTATCTTTTTCATAAGATGTTGATTGTATGGATTAGATAGTAGATATAATATGATTATATGGACCCCGATTGATCATGGACTCGATCAATAGGATATATTTAAATACTTTATTTTCTGTTATTTTTATTGTTGTCCTAGGCCGTTATGAAGAACGTGACCTAGTTTTATTTCTGCATTATCCCACTCTCGTTAGCTCCTCCCGTGTGCGGCGGGTGTAAAATTTATTAGATAGAGTTTTATGTAAAATAAATTGAAGACAAAGATGAAGAATAAAGGAAAGGCGATAAAGATCCATGGAGATGGCGCATGTCAAAGATCCATTGGTGGTTGCGGCTACCCTTAGTTGTGGCCCACGGTTTTGTCAGTTTGTATTCGAAACTGCACCTAGGAAAAGTCCATGATCATACCGGTTATTTTATGCGCGGAATGTAGTGTGTGTTTTACTTTATATGATAATGTAGTAAAATGCACGTAATAGATGAGACCGTAATTAAATAAAATTAATTAAGGGAATTAATCTAAAAATTACTCCCACAACAAAAATCGAGTTACATTTGTCTCCCAATATTATAATGACGGTGAAGAGCCTTTGTTCGGATCCAAATGATCGGCCCTCATCGGGAGTTGACCTACCTCGGGTATATCGTCGTTATGAAGATATGATCGTTATGAGATCTCATGAATATTTGGGTTACGACTCGACTAAGAATCTTGCGGTGCTTTGTTACTCCGTTTTGTTTGTTTTTTTATTTTAATAAGCCAATCCTTTTATAAAATTAAATGTAAAATGTTTATACAATGTCTTATTCTGACCTTCTCCTTATACCAAAAGGCATTTACGAAGTGTAGAGCTGCCTCCATAAAATCTATGAGTGGTAAACCCTTTGTAGGAAAATTCATCTCATAGGAAAGAGCAAAGCACCCTACGTTTTCGAAAATTTATTTCCCGGATAAAAATTACACAAGATTACATTGGGAAAATTAAGAGACAAAATTCTTCACAAACTTATGAAGCTGCTCTTTCAAATAGTATCAAGATCCAATCCTTTCTTTTGTGCATTGAGTTGTCATCGATATTCAAAATGGTTCAATGGGTAAATAACTTGCCTTTCAGCTGCAACCTTCTTTTTCCATTTCTTTCAATCTTTGAGTATATATGAGCTATACCAAGTAGTTGCATCATCTTTGTTCAAAAAAGTATAAGAAATATAATATGGAAAAGATAACACCTGTTTTGCACACTCCATGCACATGAAGGGTGCTTCCATATTTCCTCGCCAAAATTTAAACCATGTCGTCAACTTGATCATCACTTCTTGAGACTTTTCGGCAGCAATGATAGATGAAGGAGCAAACACTTTCCATAAAATATTTATTATAAAATAATAAGATAAGTTACAACCTGGTATGCACCCTTCATGTTGAGATATGAAGGATGCATACATAGATATATGTCATCAATGAATAAGCCGTATAGTAGCTAAACCAAGTTCATCTCCAAGAAAAAGTTTTTGAAGTTGGTGCGGTATATCATCGCTCTGCTCATAATGCCAAGTAGTTGCATGCACGGAAGCAACTTTAGCTAAAAAAATCCGCAACCATATTCGATTCCTGATAAATGTGGATAATTGGGTAACCATATTGGCTAAGTATGTACTTGATTTTTAATATCTCTGCAGCAATTTTCCATGGTGTCGAATACTTACCCTCAATCATCTAAACCAAAAGTTGTGAGTCCATTTCAATAATAATAGGATAAATTTTATTGTTGAAATAGAAAGCAAGTCCATCCTTTAAAGCCATTGCTTCAGCAATTAGGCTTGTAGCAACTCCGTAAAAAGCACATGAAGCATGCAAAAGTCGTCCATCTTCATCTCGAATAATAAAAGACCCCCCATGAAGGATCAGGATTACTAAGTAATGAGCCATCTGTGTTTAACTTGAAAAAATCGTAAGGAGGCTTAGACCATGCAACAGGTATAACCTTTTTCTTGCTTCGAGACCCAAACTCTTGTATGATGTTTGACGGAGGTTTGGCTAAGCCTCGCCACATGTCATCCCAATAACTAACTAAGAATGGAATAAGATAGATAAAATATGACATTAGAGGCTAGGAGCCCACTTTAAGCCTAAAGGCATATTAGTACCCTAGGTGGGAGATCGGCCTGGCTCACTCCTCAGTCCACCGCAGGTCGGCCAGGGCGTAACGGAGCTGGGGTCAGTGCAATTCGGCCATAATGGCCTTATGAGCTAGAACTGATAACTATGGGAAGAATCCTTAGCCATAAAGGCTCTATTCTTATTATTTAAGCCATATAATTATCTCCTAAAATCAAGGGATAAACACGATAAATCATATACTAAAGGGACACAAAATATAGTCCAACATGGACACGGAACATGCATGCCTAGGGCTCAAGGCCCTTTATATAAAAGATCCCAAGTGTTGGTCCCTTGAAAAGGCTTTGGTTAAGTTTGGAGGGGGGGGGGTGAATAAACTTAACACTTAAAACTTTGGAGTTAACAAATTCAGCAATTTCAGCAGCCTGCTGATACTTCAGTAGTCTGCTGATACCTCAGTAGTCTGCTGATAGACAGTAGTCTACTGACAGTTTAGTTTACTGAGCTTGTGCAGCGGAATTATATCAAAATTAAGCCTTAATACTTGTTGTTAAATATGATACTAAGTATTAGATACTCAGTAGTGTGTGTGTGTGATTTCAGTTGCTAGATTCAGTAGGTTGATGTGTAAAATAAACTAAGTTCGAATGTAAATCTTTGAAAGTAAGTAGGCGATTTTATAGTGGTTCCGGGTGGTGTAATCCTGTCACCACTCTTCTCTCTTGATGTTGGAGGAAATTCACTAGAGATCTTTGATGTAGTTGTTACAAAGATTCCTAAGTTGCTTGTCCTTCACCAATAACTATGGCTTCACAAATGGCCAGGAGCAGGTAGGATTCTTTCTCCCGAGTCTTCCACTGGTCCTTGAAGGGTAGGATTTCCTCTTCACCAGCTCCACCATAAACAACAGTCTTTCACACAACTGTGCTTCACTGTCTTCAGCAGATTCTTTATAAAATAAAGATTGAATCAAGTAAATGATTCTGTTGCAGCAGCTTGATTAGGATGATATAATCAGCAGCTTGGAGTCTTCAAGTGTGTATACTTGATGTAGCTTGAATACAGAATACACTTAAAGAATCTTTCTGGATCAGTGGCTTTAAGTTCAGTAAGTTCAACAGGGTGTTTTTCAGCTCCGAATTGTCTCTTAAATTTTTCTCTTACAGTTCATCAATCATCATCTTTTTCTAAGTTGAAGGTCCTCTATTTATAGGTAAGAATGCATGTGACTTGTATTTGAAATTCAAATGTAACCGTTCCTTGTTTTTGTCCCAACTGATTTGCTTTCATCATCACTATTCATAGGGTCGACAACATCGAAATTCCTTTTGTGATCTGATCATCCACCACTGACTTATAACCATTGGATAAAAATCTGAATCATCCCAACGTTCTATTGATCTCAGCCTTTGATTTGTTTGATAAGTCAGAGGTAGTTAGCTGCCCTTATCCATGTAATCTTCCAATATAATCTTGAATTAATCGAGGTATATTATCGGCGAGTTCATCGATCACATCAGATACCAATCGATCTATTTGAATGACAATTTGATGTATGTAAAATAAAGTGCAGCTGATTTCTTTTATCTAACTTTTAGTTGTGAAGTTAGATTACACCTTTTTTTTATAATTATAACCAAGTTCCAAACATCATCCAACTTTTGGAACTTAGACCTTGTACACAAGGTATATGTAATCAGTTTAGGTCATCACAGACTTGCCTAAATTCTGATTCCATATCCTTGACTTAAGTTACTAAGTTTGATCCCTTAGCCTTCATGGCGAGTTTGGGCCTCTAAGCCTTGATCTTGACAAGTTCTGACCGATCTCTCGACCTATCTACCCTCTCGATATAGACCATCTGGCGATATAAATCACCGACCTTTACTGATCTTGTTTGATCAAACCTATACAATGATCAGACTCTAATAAACCTATACAATTGATCTAGACATCTTTTTGCCTTTGCACTATAACAGCTAGTCTGGGACTCATCATCAAAACATAGAAATAAGTCCAACAATTTCCCCCTTTTGGTGATGATGCCACTACCCTCACCTAACAGCAAAGCAAAAAGATTAAAACAAAAACAGAACAAATTTCAGTCAATTCTCTTTATAATCATTTGTTCACAGTTAATACAGTCTAGATGCAGCAAAGATAAAATATGATAAGTATGTTGATCTACTGTCTTCTTTCTCTTTCCTGTCTAGCCTTCTCCACTTGTTCTTGGTAGGCTCTGATTTCTGCTATCATATCCCTCATCCATTCATTTTCAATCAGTGTAAAATCAATGTAGGGATTGACTTCTTTCCACCAATTCCATGCTTCAGGCAGGAGAAGGTTTATCCGATTCACTTTGAATCCAAATTTCATATACAGTTACTTGAATTCATCAAGTAAATCCTTTGCTTTTGTGATAGGCAAGTTCCTATCACCTCTGCCACTTCTTCCACCTCTTCCACTTCTGCCACCTCTGTTGCTTGCCCTTAAGGCTTTAATCCTTGCCTCCCAAAACTTCAATCCCAAGAAGAGTTCGATCCTTCATGAAACCCCCAGGTCTTGATAAGGTTTCCTCTGTTGTTGTAGTACTCTTTCTTGTATTGCGTAAAGAGATCATCGATAAGTTGAACTCTGCCAGTGCAAAGTTGCTGTAAGAATTAGTTTCATCTATCCATCTCTTTTGTGCAAAAAGTCTTGCGACTCTTTTCTTTCTTTCTTTGTTTGGCCTCTTCCCCTTAGTGACATCATCAACAAACCGGGACATTAGGCCATGAACACTCTCCTGTGAGATAACCAGATTATTAAGTTGCCCTTCCATAATCTCAGTTCTTGTGTCAACTGCAGTAATCCTGGATTGCAAAGTTTGTTCCATGATTGATCCTCTCGATTTACCTTAGGATCCAATCCAGCAGGTTGAGATGTTCCAGCAGCCTCAGCAGGCTTAGGTGTTTCAGCAAGCTTGTCAAGTTTTTGATGGATGGATATGAACTATTCTTTCAAAAACTTATCTTTCAGTGAGTTCCCTTGCTTGATACCTTTCACTTCCATAGCAAGATCTGCAAGAGCATATTGATTTGAGGTAATGTTGGAGGCAACTGTTTTTGTAGTCCTCCCTCTATTTTCCACCAAATTAATCAGATCATCAAATCTCTGCTCTTGCCTATCTAGTTGAGTTCTTAGATTTGCAATATCATTTCTGACAGTCCTCAACTCTTCCAGGACATGTGCTGGTACTCCACCAGCCATTTCTCCAGCAGCTCCATCAGCAGGCTCTTCTACATTGTAAGTTTGCCTCTGTCTGCTGATCACCAGGTCCTTGATATTCTTCCAAGATAGGATCAAGGGCTGGTTCTTCAAAAATAGGAATAAATGCCTGTGGGGGATCAATATCAGCAATTTCTTCTTCAGGCATCTGAAATTCCTCATCACTAAAGTCATAGTCCAGCAGCTGTTCTTCTTCATCAACTACAGCAGCCTGCTGACTATCTTTCCCTTTAGTGGTCTTGTCTCCAGTAGGCTCCACTACAGCAGCTTGTACTAAGACAGCAGGGGTTTCCTCCAAACCCAAATTAGGTTCCAACCTTTGTCCAGGTGCTGTTTGAGACTCAGCAGCCAGTACCTCCTGTTCCAACCTTTGTGCAGGTGTTGTTTGTAGCCCAACAACCTGTACCTCCTCTTCAGTTCTTTGATCTTGTACAATTTGAGCCACAACAACCTGATCAGGGAATATATCTATATTTTCTTGTTGAAATTCCCTAATGTCAGCAATTCTTCTCAAAAGATTTCCAGTGCTGGTTAAAGTGTCTTCAGTGTCAATCCAATGTTGATATATAATTGATTCCTCTGAACTGGCACTCGGCTCACCATGATCAGTAACTCGTTCATCACTTGAATCCACAGTCTGCTGGTCATCAATATGAGCAGCAGGTTCTTCAACAAATAATGAATCAATCTCACCAACCATTCTATTTGCACCAAGCTCTATGCCCTCATTGATTTGTGCCTCTATATCATCAATGGTGAGATTTTCCTCTTCTTCATTTATCTGTCCAGTTTCTTGTCTCTCAGTAGACTCTCCAACACCAGTAGACTGCCTTACAGTAGGGTCAATGAACATTGCAATCCTACTGGTTTCTCCTGGACCAGATGGATGATTATCATCAGAATCCGATGATGAAGAATCATCATTATCTCCTCTTGGATCACTAAACTTGATACCCTCATCTTTCTGTTGTTCATCAAACATATCCATCAACCTTGATTGCAGCAGGGAGGTATCAATCAGATCCAGCAGACTTTCCACTCCTAATTTCTCAAAAACCCATTCTTCAAAATCTGTCATAGGTTCTGCAGCTGGTTTCTGTCTCTTATAAATCCAAACTTCCATTGAAAGTAATCAGCCACCAGCAGGAGTTTTGGATCAACAAACCCTTCTTTCTTCTTCTTCTCATGTTTTTCATAGGGTAAGTATGATCTTTTGAGAGCTGTTTCAGTACCTTGTAGACCTCCAAAAGCCTCTACAAGTAAATGTAATGTTTCTTCCACAGATGGTTCAAGGCTAGTAGGTTGCTCAGGTTGGATGTTTGTTCCTACTACCTCCATATGTACAACACTTGGTTCCCCATGACTTACATGCTCATCAGCAGGGTTAGCAGTAGACTGCTCTTCCCCCTGACTTCTTGCAACAATTGCAGGGTCTTCAACTAATTCTTCAACTTCCACAGCAGGGACAGGTTCAGTGAAATGTTGTGGTTCTTCATTAGATACTACAAGCGAGCTCGGGGTCGATGGGCGATGTATATCTCCAACAGTTGCTCAACAACAACTTTGTGCAACTTGATGGATTGAATAGTTTCTACAAGCGAGGCTCAGTGCGATGAGGCTAGCTGTGATTCTTCAACAACAACATGTTCACTACCAGTAGGCTTAACAACCTCTTTTGGTGAGGAGTCAGTAATTTCCACAGGCTTGATGATAGTTAAGGTCTCAGCCTCAATAGCCTCCTCTACTGTTTCTTCTACTTCTTCTTCTACTGTTTCTTCTTATTCTTGTGCCCTTTGAGCCTCTAAGATTTTCAATTGTTTCCCCTTTCCATGTTTCTTCTTATAAACAATCTCTTTCTTCCTCTTGAAAAGTGGCTCATCATCTATTTCAACCACAGTAGACTTCTTTTTCTCTTTGCTTCCTTCTGTTGTTCCTCGAAATCAACAACAGTTTTCTAGCGACTCTGATGGTCGATAACCTCTTCTTGGTGGACCCTCGGCCGACTCAGCCTCATCTTTGTTTGCTTCCTTGTCTTCTTAGGTTTTAATACCTCTGTTATCTTTCTTGTATCTGCGATCTCTTTCTTTTCTCGTGAGCTTTTCTTTGGTGCAAGAGAGTTTGTGATTTCTTGACGATTTGCTTGACTTTGCTCACCACCAAAGATAACCATCATCTCCATTACTATCATCATCAAAATTTCCTCGGCACCTTCCTTCTTCATCATCATCCAGACCAGGGATAGCATAATCAATCTCTTTCTTGTATCTAGATTGATTAATCTTCTCAGGTGCAACATCAGGAATTTCCAAATGATTCAGCAGGGTCTGAACCATCAGTCTTAAGGGTAAGGCCTTGGATTTCCTTTTCCCTTCTCTTTCTTCCTTGGCTACTTTCTTCATGTAATGAATGAAGTATCCAGCCCAATCAAACTTCATGCTTCTGCAAATGATCATCATTAGCTCTATCGTGGGTCCTGATAGAGCATCCATACTTCCAACCAGTCCAAGTATGTTCTTTGCAATAAGTTTGCTCAGCAGACTGTACTCATTCCTAATATGTCTAAAATTGATGCCTGGAATAGATTTGGTGGCTTCATTTGTTTTGATTTGATCAACAAAAGCCATCTTGGATAAACCCATTGCTTCAGGATTTACTGGGCCATCCACTACTTCTTCAAAACCAAAAACTTCTCTTAGTAGACTTGGGGAAATCTCAATCTCCTGGGCATTCACAGTGGTTTTGAATGCCTCTGTTCCTTCCTTTATTTGAATATTCCTCCAAAAATTGACAACGTTTGTATAAGAAATTGTTTCCAGTCTTATGTTCAGCACATTTTCCAGACCCGCATATCTCCTTATTCTTCGACCAATATTGATTGCTAGTTCAGTCTGGTTAGCATGAACAACAAAACCTCTAACACTTTGGCTTGATTAAATCTGAACATCAACCTTTTCCGCCATTGTTATGAGAAAAATAAGATGAAGAAGATAGACTGTAAATCTATCTTCACACAGTGTAAAAACAGAGATATAGCAGATTTTGCAAGTAGAGAGAATTTGCTGTGTGTAGGTCTGTATATATAGACAGTGGGTAGTTGTAACTGTCAGTGCACATACATCCATGTCAACCACGATTAATCTGAGTGAATCTGTCTTGACACGTGTTCCATAACTCCTCCATAACGTTTTTAACCATTAGATCGTGTTAACTAGGGTAATAATGGATTGAATAAATATCCCGCCAATTGCTCTTTGACTTTAATAAAGTTTGACTGTGTAACGTTTCATTCAATTTGGGTTGTCCTCGGCGAGGGTTGGCTCGGCCTCTCTGTGATAAAGATGCTTCAAGTGAGTGCGACAATGTGACTCTGCTGATCTTTGATTTCTTCTTGTTTTGTTCAATTGATAATAGAAGATGAAGTTTAATAGCAATGACTGATCTGTCAAGTGAGCTCACCCAACATGACAAAGACCAATCCCCTTGGCAACCTCATTTGCTCAAGTGTCCAAACATCTGTACATGGAATTGTTGAAACCAATGACTAATCTGCTAAGTGAGCTCACCCAACATAGCAAAGACTAATCCCCTTGGTGAATTCCAGTACATTGCTGATAATCAGTTAACTTTTATAATTCCATGTTCAGTCCTCAGTTTGGCAACCTTTCACTATCAAGTGGTTTAGTGAAAATATCAGCAAGTTGATTTTCAGTAGGGATGTATAGAACCACCACATCTTTCTTCTCAACATGATATCCTATAAAATGATGTCTTACATCAATATGCTTGGTTCTTGAGTGCAAAACAGGATTTTATGTGATTGCAATTGCACTTGTGTTGTCACACATAATTGGAATTCCTTTTCTTCAATTCCATAATCCCTTAATTGTTGTCTTAGCCATAGTACTTGTGCACAAAGAACTTCCAGTGACAATGTATTCACTTTCAGTGAGAGAGGATGTTGATATTGAATTCTGTTTCTTGCTGAACCAGGAGACCAGTCTACTTGCCATCGGTGACAAGTTCATGTAGTTCTTTTTCTATTAATTTTGCATCCAGCATAATCAGAATCTGAGTAGGATATAACTTTGAAGCTTCCATCCTTAGAGTACCATATCCCTACTCCCAAAGTCTCCTTTAGGTACTTGAGAACTCTCTTGACTACACCTAAATGACTTTCTTTAGGTTTAGATTGAAATCTTGCACAAACACCTATAGCAAAGGATATATCAGTCTGGCAGGCGATGAGATCTGACAATTGCCTATCATCCTTCTGTATAAAGTCTGATCAACATCTTTGCCTTCTTTATCTTCATCCAATCTAAAATTTGTACTCATTGGAGTTTATATTTTAGTGCCGTTTTCCATACCAAACTTCTTCAGCAACTCCATTCGTATACTTGGTTTGATGAATGAATATTTCATCTTCCATTTGTTTGACTTGCAATCCCAAAAAGTAGTTCATTTCTCCCATCATACTCATTTGGAACTTTCTCTTCATTAGATTTGCAAACTTTTCACATAACAATTCATTTTCAGAACCAAAGATTATGTCATCAACATAAATCTGTACCAGCAGGGTGCTGTCCTTCTCATTGATTCTGAAAAGAGTTTTATCAATGGTGCCTTTAGTAAAACCATTGTCCACCAAAGATTGAGATAGAGTCTCATACCATGCTCTTGGTGCTTGTTTCAATCCATAAAGTGCTTTGTTAAGTCTATATACACTTCATATTCTTGATCTTTAACTTCAAATCCAGGAGGTTGCTGAATATACACTTCCTCCTCTAGAATGCCCTTCAAAAATGCACTTTTGACATCCATTTGATATACCTTGAAGTTCTTATATGTAGCATGTGCCAAGAAAAATCTGATAGCTTCCAATCTTGCAACATGTGCATAAGTTTCATCAAAATCTATTCCTTCTGCTTGAGAATAGCCTTTTGCAACTAGTCTGGCCTTATTCCTTACAATGGTACCATATTCATCAAGTTTATTTCTGTATACCCATTTAGTACCAATGATATTTGCATGAATTGGCCTTTCAACTAGTGTCCAAACTTGATTTCTTTCAAATTCATTTAACTCTTCTTGCATAGCAATTATCCAATCTGGATCTGAAATTGCTTCTTCAACAAATTTTTGTTCCATTTGAGATAGTAAACAAGTAAACATAGCTTCCAGTTGTCTTCTAGTCTTTACACCTTGCTGTACATTGCCAATAACTTGTTCAGCAGGGTGATTCCTTAACCATTGTGGATTTGGGTTAGTTTGATTATCAGGAACCTTATCTTCAGTAGGGTTTGTTGTAGCTTCTTCATCAACAGGGGGTTCAGCAGATCCTTGAACTGCTTCAGTTGTTGCATCAGTAATATTTGTAGTTTGGTGTTCAGCAGGGGCAGTGTCAGAAACTTTTAAGTCATTGAATCTATCCAAGACTTCAACACAGTCTGGGTCAGTGACATGTTATTTCTCTGTAGGTTCACAATCTTCATCTTTCATACCAGTGAACTTAGGTTCATCAAACACAACATGGATTGTTTTTTCATGTTTCAGTGACCTCTTGTTCAGTACCCTGAATGCCTCACTGACTGAAGAATATCCCAAGAACATCCCTTCATCTGACTTTGGTTGGAATGTCTTCAAATGAACATTGTGATTTAGGATAAAACATTTACTTCCAAATGGATGGAAATAGGATATATTAGGTTTCCTTCCATTCCAAATCTCATAATGTGTCTTCAGTAGTTTCTTGTTCACTGATGTTCTGTTTTGTGTATAGCATGCTGTATAAACTGCTTCAGCCCAATATCTTTCAGGTAGCAATGCTTCACATATCATTGTCCTTCCTGCTTCCTTTAAAGTCATGTTTCTTCTTTCAGCAACCCCATTTTGCTGAGGTGTACCAGCAACAGCAAGTTGATGTAGTACACCATTCTATTCACAGTATTCTCTTATAACTTTGTTGAGGAATTCAGTACCCTGATTTGATCTTATTTTTACTGTTGTTAAACTTTTCTCATTTTGTAATCTCTTTAAAAGATTAGGCATGCTTTTTAGTGTTTCACTTTTCTTGTTCATAAATATCACCCAAGTGTACCTGTGTTTCACTTTTCTTGTTCATAAATATCACCCAAGTGTACCTTGAATAATCATCCACAACCACTAAGGTGTATTTCTTTCTTGTCACACTTGTTGGAGTTATTGGTCCAAAAAGATCCGTATGCATCAGCTCCAACACTCTATTAGTTGATTGTTTAGTTTTTGACTTGAAGCTTGACTTTATCTGTTTTCCCTGCTAACATGCATCACATATAGCATCCTTTTTGAATGTGATCTCAGGTAAACCAATCACCAGCTTCTTCTTCACCAACTGATTGATATCATCAAAGTTCAAATGATTCAACTTCTTGTGCCATAACCAGTTGAGTTCAGACTTGGTATGCACAATCAGGCAGATTTCTGGAACTGCAGTAGACCAGTCCACAACATACATGTTTTGTTGTCTTCTACCAGCCAGTAGAACTTGATCACCTCTAATGACAATGCAGTTGTTTTTGTCAAAAGTGACCTTGTATCCCATATCACAGAATTGTCCAGTGCTCAGCAAGTTGTAGTCCAGTCCTTCCACATATGCAACATTCTTGATTGTAAGTCCATTTCTCATAAGTGTACCATATCCTCTTGTGTATCCAGGTGTATTCTTGTTGCCAAAATTCACCCTTGGACCATCTTTTTCCAAAGAGTTTGATAAACAGTGCTTGTCCTTTGTCATATGTCTGGAACATCCACTGTCAAAGTACCAGACACCCTACAAAACAAAGTTAATACATTTTAGGTACCCAAACCTGTTTGGGTCCATAGTGGTCGATAGTAAGCATGACTTTTGGTAAGTTTCCATAAGGTCTTCTCTAAAAAAGTGTCGTACTTTGGTTCATACATGTATTCCACACATCCATAAGTCCTAACGATGGGTTGTGTAGGATTCATATATGTTTTACGGCCTTTTGGTTTATAATCTTTGTTTGAAGTGACTTTTGGTGTTAGAACATTTGTATAACCATTTGTTTGTTTGTGCTGTTAGGAACGCAATACCTCAGTAGTATGGAATATCTTGAGGTCCTGCTTGAGGCCTTTTATAAGTCCTCTGCTTTGAGTCCTTTCTTGATTCCATTGCTTAGGTTTTACCACTAGCGACATGGTCATCTTGGTTGTTTCTATCAGCGAGTGCAGGGAATATTCCAATCATCATCGATGAGAGCAGTCTACCTTTCCCCGAGATAAGTATCCCTTGAATGATTAATATTTTTAGATTTAGGATTCTTATCCTTGGAATATTTCTGACCTTTACCTTTTTGTGGTCCAGCAGACTTGGTAGCATGTATGCTATAAGTAGGTCTAGAAGGTCCACCAGTCCTATTTTAGGATTTGTTCTTTTTGTTAGGAGCTGTTGACTTCTTTGACTTCTGATTTTGCTTCCTTAAAGTATTCTCAGTAGGTTTCTTGCCTCGAAAGAAACTTACTTGGAGTTGGATCTTGTCTTTGGTACAAACTTAGGACCAATTCTAGTACTAAGTTCGATAACCTTCTTTGGATCCACTCCTTTTTATTCTTTGAGTTCCAAATCCAAGCCTGTTTTATCACCATAAGGCTTTCCAGTTTGTATGCGATAAAAGAACAAGATGGTTCAATGATTCGAGAGGTTGTTTGGATGATCATCAGGCTTCTGCTGATTCATCCAACATCTTTTCTTTACCTTTGAGAACTCTTAATTCAACTTTCAATCTTCCAACTTCTAATTCAAAAGCTTCTTTTTCGCCTTCACAATCTCATAACAGTTGTATTATCCTCGATTGATTAAGGATGGCATCCAAAGTCTCATTATTGTCAGAATTTCTAGGATTTGAACCACAAGTTGATTCACAATCACTTCCAGCAGGAGTATTGATAGATACAATATTGTATACCTCCTCTATTTCATCCATATTAGCCATCAAAGCATAATCTTCCATATCAGCAACCAGTGATGTGTCATCTGATTCATTTCCCTTTTCAGATTCCACTTCACACCCTGATTCATCTTCAGCAACCATAGCCTTCTTGCCATGTCTTCTTTGTTGACTCTTGATCTTCAGTAGGTCTGGACAATCAGGTCTAAAGTGTCCAGGCTTCTTGTAGTTGAAGCAAAGATAATCAGGTTCCTTGCATTGTTTTAACTCAGGACAGTCAGGTTTGAAGTGTCCTGGTTTCTTGCAATGAAAGCACATATAGACATTGTTTTTCTTTGGTTCTTCTTTCTTTCTTTCAGTAGACCTTTTTGTGAAATTTCTTTCAGGGGCCTTTCCTGTCTTCATCATCCTGATTTTCTTGCTAAGTAGAGCAATCTGTCATCTCATCCAGCAGATCATCTTGTCCTCCAGATGTTTCTTCCTGATGTGAAGCAGCCAATGCAGTGGTCTTTGGCTCTTCTTTTTCAGTCTCAGGTATAAACTTTTTGCTGAATTCATATGCCTTAAGATCTGAAAATAACTTGAATGTGTCTTCTTCATGCAGCTTTCTCATTTCTTCTATTGCAGTCACCTTCATTTTCCAAACATCTTTTGCAGGTAAATCTTCCAAGATTTTTGTGTTTATTTCCTCTTTTGAATAACTTACACTCAGGAGGGTAAGTTCATCTAGGATAGCATTAAATCTAGATTCCATTTGCACAATGGTTTCATTAGGTAGCATCTTGAACTTTTGAAACCTCTTTTTGACCACACTGATTTAGTTCTTCTTTATTGCATCGGTGCCTTCACAGATCAACTGTATCTTGTCCCAAAGTTCCTTTGCAGTTTTGCAATCTTTGACCTTCATGTACATATTGCTATCCAAGGTTCTATAAATGATATCAATAGCAATATAGTTGAGGTTTGCTATTTTTCTGTCTTCTGCATTCCATTCTCTTTTTGGTTTAGGAATGTACTCTGTAGTATCACCCACTGTTACTGACTTGGTAATCTCCAGTGGTCCATCAGTTAGTACATCCATCATCTCATCATGAGTTGCGACAAGGTATGCTGCATTCGGCGTTTATATTCATCAAATCTATCTAGAGAACACATCAGCATAGTTCTAGCATACTGGGTGTTATCCATGATGCATGTTTTGAAAAACCAGTAACTTGAAAAAGTTTCAAAGTATTTTCACAAGCACAAAAAGTAGGATTTCTTGAAGCGAAACAACTTTGCTCGATACAAGTGTTGGTCCTTTGAAAGGCTTGGGTTAAGTTTAGAGGGGTGAATAAACTTAACACTTAAAACTTTGGAGTTAACAAATTCGACAATTTGACTGACTCTTTGATATTTGATGATCTGCGATACCTCGGTAGTCTGGCGATGAGACGATAGTCTCTTGACGATTTAGTTTCTTGAGCTTCTGCGAGCGAATTATATCAAAATTAAGCCTTAATACTTGTTGTTAAATATGATACTAAGTATTAGATACTCATTAGTGTGTGTGTGTGATTTGAGTTGCTAGATTCGGTGAGGTTGATGTGTAAAATAAACTAAGTGCGAAATTTAAATCTTTGAAAGTAAGTAGCGAGATTTTATAGTGGTTCTGGTGGTGTAATCACAGTCAGATCCACTCTTCTCACTGTGATGTTGGAGGAAATTCACTAGAGATCTTTGATGTAGCTTGTACAAAGATTCCTAAGTTGCTTGTCCTTCACCAATAACTATGGCTTCTAAACCTGGCCAGGAGCAGGTAGGATTCTTGCTCCTTATTCTTCCACTAGTCCTTGAAGGGTAGGATTCCCTCTTCACCACTCCACCACAAACAACGATCTTTCACACAAGCGTGCTTCACTTGTCTTCATTGATTCTTTATAAAATAAAGATTGAATCAAGTAAATGATTACATTGCGGCGACTTGATTAGGATGATATAATCAGACATGGAGTCTTCAAGTGTGTATACTTGATGTATCTTGAATCTGAAATTTACACGAAGAATCTTTACGGATCGGTGGCTTTAAGTTGATAAGTTCGGGGGTGTTTTTCATTTCAGGAATTGTCTCTTAAATTTTTCTCTTAAAGTACATCAATCATCATCTTTTTCTGAGTTGAAGTTCCTCTATTTATACGTAAGAATGCATGTGACTTGTATTTGAAATTCAAATGTAACCGTTCCTTGTTTTTGTCCCAACTGATTTGCTTTATGTCACTATTCATAGGGTGACCTTTGTCGAAATTCCTTTTGATGATCTGATCATCATCCACCACTGACTTATAACCATTGGATAAAAATCTGAATCATCCCAACGTTCTATTGATCTCAGCCTTTGATTTGTTTGATAAGTCAGAGTTAGTTAGCTGTCCTTATCCTTGTAATCTTCCAATATAATCTTGAATTAATCGAGGTATATTATCAGCAGGTTCATCAGTCTGCTCAGATACCAATCAGTCTGCAGAACAGCAATTTGCTGTATGTAAAATAAAGTGCAGCTGATATCTTTTATCTAACTTTTAGTTGTGAAGTTAGATTACACCTTTTTTTTTTAATTATAACCAAGTTCCAAACATCATCCAACTTATGGAACTTAGACCTTGTACACAAGGTATATGTAATCAGTTTAGGTCATCACAGACTTGCCTAAATTCTGATTCCATATCCTTGACTTAAGTTACTAAGTTTGATCTCTTAGCCTTACATGGCGAGTTTGAGCCTCTCGGCCCTTCTTTGATGGGTTCTGACCGATCTCTTGACCTATCTACCCTCTTGATATAGACCGATCTCTGGCATATAAATCATCGACCTTTACTGATCCTTGTTTGATCAAACCTATACAATGATCAAACTCTAATAAACCTATAGAATTGATCTAGACATCATTTTGCCTTTGCACTATAACAGCTAGTCTGGCACTCATCATCAAAACATAGAAATAAGTCCAACACCAAGAACTACGAAGAGACTGGATTCCTACACAATTACAGGATACACAGGCAACTTTGGGTAAACATTATCTCAGGCTCAGTCTAAACACATTCAAACCACCTCCTCTTTCATACCTTTTCCAGATTTCTAGGATCTTTATCCATTGTCACTAGTAAATACGGCCCAGATTACTATTAGATGAGATCCAACATCGTCAATTCATGCTACAAGAAGGTCCTTAATGACGGTTAAAATAGCATATCCTACGACATCAACATTCTACTCATTAACGGGATGAGATTTTGGTATTTATCATTTTTTTTCCAGAATTGGTATTATTTCTTGTTATATTGGATTATTATCGGGTAACGAAGGTTGAACCACGAGTTTAGGCTAGATTATGAAGTGGGATTAAGAAAAGAATAGACTTAGGGTATTCCAAAACCTTCCAAGTCAATTTTGCAGAAGAAAAAGTGTGAAAATGACCCCGAATTACCGGGAGTGGCCGCCGACATATCGATCATCAAGAATCTTCCGAAACACATTTTCTTGGATGAGGGGTATCTTTTAGGGTTAGCTAAGTCGGTTTTAAAATTATATATAAGAGGCCTTGTCCTCAGAATTGAATATACCAAAAATACTAATAGTTTCTATGCAATAAAAGTTCTTTATTTATTTTCTTTATGATTTCTAGTCACGCAATCCGACGGATTCGCATCTTAAGCAGAGATCTGAGGAAGATCTATGCTCATCTTCGAGGGTATGATTTTGGCTCTTTCTAGATGTACATATGTTGTTCTATGTGATTAGTATCTTTTAATTGTTATTAGTAGTTTTAATTATGTAGTAGGTAGTTTATTTCACACCATATGCGTATAGATCTGAATTGTTGGTGAAGAAATCATGAAATTGTGGTCCCGTTTTTTAGATCCGCAACGGTCTTTATCGCAAGATCTGAATAGGTACTAAATACTAATTCATGATCATCGGCCTCAGCTACGTCTGATCTACTATTTGCATGTCATCGTAAATTAACATGAAGAACGATTAAGTGAAGTGGTAGTTCGGACAATGTCTTGATTGATCCTTAGGAACGTGCTAGTCAACCCACGATAGATGCTTAGGGAGGTCTTCGTTCATGAGCCGGATAGTCCTAATTCTTATTGCATGTGAATTAATACAACCAATGAAGTACGTTAATTGCACATAGGCACCTATTGTCTTTTCAATGGAAGTCGCGTATTATTAGGGATTAACACCCGTAACAGTTAAAGATCTAAAATTTACCAACGGGGATGATTGATGCATGATATTTGGGGGAATAGCTAATAACTCTTAATTAGACTAATACATTAGAAACTCTTGTGTGCTTTTGTTGAACTTGCATAATCTTGCGTGTTTATTGGCACCATTATATATGATCTTGCACTATAGCTAGTCGTAGACAATTCTTGTGACAACTCAATCTTGTTTTAAACGTATCTATGAGTCTCTGTGGGATTCGACCTTAACTCACTAGTAATCTACTACGATAGACCTAGTCCAATTGCTAGTAGTCCGTGCCTTACACCACGGCGTGATCAGGCTTTTTGGCGCCGTTTCCGGGGACTTGTGTGAAGAATATTTTTAATTCAAGATTGAGAATTTGTATATATTTCATTTCTATAATTATCGAGTCTGTTCAACACGGCTATTTTAATCTGTCTATGAATAATTGAGTCATAACAGTGTTTGTTCTATTGGATTGTGGAAAAATACACCCGATTTAGCACGACACTCCGGCGATATATCGAGTGTTCTAGAAGCAGTAGAATCGACTCTGTTTGTTAAGTGTCATGTCAACTGTCATAGTCTGTATTTTCGAGTCTGCCAGGCGAGTGTAACAACCACCGAGGAAATTAACTAACTTTTTCTTTTTTATGTGCCTTGTACTATGCAACAAAGAATTCAACAGCCAAACTCGAGCGATTCATACGTATTGAAAAAATTTCAAGGAAAAACCGCAAGGAGGCTCGAGGAATAACTGAAAGCTGGCTCATGAAACAAACTCGCATGAAGGAAGTGAGAAGGGCAGAGACGAGGAGATTCTACATCTAGAAGATCCAGAAGAGACAATGGCATAGAACGTAGTTAATGGACAGAACGGTGTAAGGAGGAGAAGAAATGAAGTAGGAGTTGTTGTACAAGCAGATAATAGAACACTATAGAGCTATACTATTCTAACGATTGAGTAGTTTGTACAAGAAATTGTTCAACTGAAGAATGCAGCTGAAAATTTCCATCCAAAACCCAATATTATACAAATGGTGACAAACTACACTACATTCCAAGCAATACCAAACAAAAATCCAAGAGTCCATGTCACCAACTTCTTGGAGATAGTCAGCACTATCAAATCAATAGGAGTGCCTAAAGATAATATCAAGCTTAAGCTATTTCCATTCACATTGAAGAATAAGGCAAAAATATGGTTATTGTCTTTAGCAGCAGGATCTATCCAATCTTGGACAGACCTCTTTCAGAACAAAAGAAATGTCTTCATCACGATATCACTCTACTAGTGAGAATACACAATTTCTATCACGGATTGCGGCCAAGTGAACAAATGAGAGTTGATGCATTGAGCAATCGGTGTTTCACGTGTTATCCCCTGAAGAAGCTGAAGAGAAATTAGAACTGATCGCACATACAAGTCAACGGTGGACACATCAGACTGAGGTAGTGAAAGCATCGTAAGGCATATTTGGAGAAGATACTTCTCAATAGATCTTATACAACTTAATAGTGATAAATGAGAATATGGAAGGCCTGCATGATGCATCACCAAAGTAGAGAAGGTAAAAGGAATTGAGACAACCAACACCGAGGACATGAACTATCTATGGAGGCAAGAAAACCCATATCAGGGCGGATATCGCCCAGGTTCTCATGACCACCCTAGTTTTATATACAACAATCTTGATGGCGGCGAGAGAGCAAAGACAACCGGAGGTTTCATGCCCCAATCAAACAAGTCCGTTTGATGGGAAAGCGGCTATGGACAAAATGAGCTCAACTGTGACCGAGAGCATCACTCAACTAACGAAGTCTATGAGCGAGCTTAGTGCAAAATTTACAACATATTGTCCGAAGAATGATGCTAGACTAACCAATCAGAAAGCCTTCATGCAGAATCTATCGCACCAAGTGGGGAAGATTGGAAAACAAATGTCAGCTCCCCATCCCGGAGCATTAACCAGCAACAAAGTGAAACACCCGAAGGACGTGAATGCCATTATGACAAGAAGCAGAAAAAAGTTGCCTGGACCAATTATCAGAGGAGAACCAGAGAGCGGAACTGAACAAAACGTAGTTGAATTAGAGAGAATAGGGGACCTAATCATGACACCAGTGCACTGAATCAAACATCTGCAGATTCAACGGACAAGCAGGGAGCACTACAAGAAAACTGCCTTTTAATGAGGAGAAATTAACGAGGAGCTGAAATCTCGTCATTAAATGGTATTTATAATGACAAAAAATGTCTTAATTGATGACCAAATTTTATATCTCCTCATTATTGATCTGGACGGAGAACAAGCAAGTCATGGCGACCGTTTGTGGAGAGAGGTTGGAACACTTTCATCTTCCCTTCTAGTCGGCGAGACCTTGCCGCCAGTGGTCATGTAAATGTTTCTATTTCCTTTACCGCTTGAATTACGATTTTAAAAGAACTTGCTTTTTGGGCTATTGAAATTACAGTTGATTGGTGTACACAACAACAATTATATGGGGCCTTAATATGAGGTTGTGAGGCGTGTTAAGATTTTAATGTGCTGAAAATTGGTGCAGCTCTCTCGTTTATTTCTCCTTTCTTCATTGAAGAGGAGAAGTTTTTGATCTTGAAGACCTAAGAGTTGGCGTGTACAAGGATGTTTCTTCTCCTCCATAATTAGAAAGATTCGAGTCATTGAATGAGGATCGATTAATTATTGTTCATCTTCATGATTGGCGGTGTATGTTTTTGTGCATATGGCATGGCATCCTCTTAAGCACCAATTAATGTTAGTCATTGTTATCTGATAATATGAAGTTAACTTGTATTTGTATGCGAGATGTTATAGGCGTGATAAATCTGACAAAGTTTGCATTCTCAATCTATGTATCCATATGTTTGAGAATTGTGGTTGATCTGGAAGATTACATTGGTGTTTATTAGTGCATTAGCTCTATTGGTATATCTTATTAGGTGATACTGCAGAGAATATTGTTGCTGCGTTTGAGCAAAAATCTGAGTGTTGGTGTCTCCAAATCGCCATCTGAGCTCAGATTTTTCTACGAGTAGTGCTTCATATGGGAAAGGTGTATTTTCTTTTTCCTTCTTTGTATCACGCATGTGATTTCCTACATTTTAGATTATTATTTCCAAATTTGTTATCACCGCTTGGTAGAAGATTGTAAGTCTCTGTTTTGCTTTGAGCAGAAGTCTTATTTTAAGATTCTGGTTCTTGCTTTGTCTGTGGATTGTATTGCCTTTGTCAAGTCTATTTTCAAGACCACCTGTAAGTGGTTTGATAGTTGATTCTCGGGTTCAATATAATTCAGGTTTAGTGTTTGATCCCCATGTCTGTTGGATCCATTTTTGATCATCAGTGAGACTTTATTATTCTTTCTTGTTTATCAATCTTGGAACACCCTTTGCTTTGTGTATTATTTGAGCCTTCAAGTTCTGTTTTAATCAAACCGGCTGAATCTGAATTCTTGTTAAATCTGAACTTGCACTCACTCGTTTCTTTGCCTTGCTCACTCATTTACTGCTTTGCCTATCGTAGCTTGTTGTTGATCATCTTGGACATCCTATAATAGTCTTTACATAGTAGTTATAGTAGCTTTGAATAGTGTATTCGACATCTGTGATCTCCACATTGATAATCCAGTTCTGAACAGATTATCGGCCTTGAGATTAGTGATAGTTCGAGTCTCTTGATCGGCATTGTGTTTGGTGATTTTACTGCTTGCAATTTGTGTTTTGATGAACATTGTGCTATAATACTTTTGCAATATCGATCTGAATTGTAATTTTCATATTACGCTAAAGCTGTAACATTTATTTTAAATAGTCATTTGCTATTTAAAAGTGTTGCCGATGTACTTAGCACTTTTGCTAGGATTTTGAAAATTGTGTGGGGCGATTCTAGTTTATTTAGCATTACTAAAGATCTATCAATGTATATTCTTGAATCGGTGTCGATTAAAAAAGCGGGCATCGTAGGTCTTGTTTTCAAATAGTGCATGTTGCACTAATGGCATGCTTTTATCTTGGTTTGCTTTGATTCAATCCGTAAATCTTCTTGATGTTGACTTGTAGGGTTCGGCCAAAGAGTTGCCGATGGAAGCCACTTATAGGTTGGCGTGCTAAAAGGCAAGTGGGACCATGAGAGAACAATGTTTTCGTTGCCTCCGTTAATGACTCTTGTAAGTTCCCTTAAAGACACGCGAGAATTTGTACCATCGTGGTGAAGTTGATTAAAAAACCTTGTGAAATACTTACCTTTTACGCAGCTTTTATTCTTTCTTTGGTTGTGATAAAGAATAAATGTGGACTTTGGTTTTGATTCCTATTGCCAAGATCCGTTTTGATTTGTACTTGCTGTTGCTTTCGTCTTTATGACATAAAGGACTTTTGAGTGATATTAACAAAATGGTATTTCTAGAAAAAAAAGTGTATTTGGTTGTTTGATGGTGCCAAGCTCCAACTACAAACTCTTAATTGGTTGAACTAGTCGTGGATGTCATTTCATATGCTGTATTGATGTGAATAATAAAACCTTTTCCTTTTAGGCTTTTTATCTTTGGGTTATTGTGATTTATGTTTTTTTCTTTTTTTTTCCCTTCACCCGATGGAATCTATCAATGCGGAAACACTCACATTTGAGATGGTATGCTCACGTGCAAATGTGTCCATGTAAATGCACATCTTTGGGTGTTAGGTGTTGTGAGTTACAAGCGAGGCAGCGTGTTAAGCGTGGTATAGGTAGTATATGGTGATGAAAATGAGCATATTTATGTTGCCTTGCCATATGAAATCCTGACATTGAGGATGTACATGCTAGTATAAATATAATGAACTTTTGTTGGACTACACGATGCATATGTGCAATTGCTTGGAGAGCCCGGAACATGAGGGTCATCAACGCCATCAATGGTTGGTCTTGGTAAAGAAGTGGCAAAAAGCTGATCCTTTAAATTCTCATGAAACATGGAAGAAGTTGTCTGAAGCAAATTCTGCTCTTGAAAGCATCTTAGTACCTTATCTAGGTTGGTAGAAGAACATGGTGATGTGTACAAAAGTGTCATCAGCAGTTGCAGCATGCTTCATCAGAGAAGGTATATTAGCCACTTAATATATGTAGTTTTAAGTCCTGAATTTGGTAGTTCAGCTTGTTATATAGTTTGATTACACATTTGTTTTTATATTGTAATTGAATTGATCTGAACCAGTTTGATATATAACTCTTCTAATCAAGTGGTTATCCAGTGCTCATATCAAACTGAATTTAAATACTTGATCTAGGTATATAGTTATAGTGCGATTACTGCTCATTTTGTGACATTCATATTCTTATAACGAGTAAAATTTCATAATGAGAGGATATATAATTCTGATTTAATCCAAATAACCTATAATGAGGAGTTATGTTGTCCTATGATCTTTATTTAATGAGGAGTAAATGACCTATGAGGAGATTAGTCATAATAAAACCGAATCATGATGATGCTTTTAATATAAAATTTATTGAGATGTTTAAAAGTTTCAAGTAAATATACCTTTGATAGAAGCTCTCATTCGGCCTGGAATTCCAGAATGAGGAGAAATCTCCTCATTAATGTTTTCTGAAGGACAGCGGTTTCTACCAAAAAATAAGTTATTAGACCTAGATCACGATTTTCTAAAATGAGGAATGCTTGGCGGTTTCCATTCAGTAAACTTCCTTCTTTCTACCAAATGTAAGGATCCTTTTCTAAAATGAGAATGCTTCCATCATACAATGTACAATTAGAGGTATGCCTAAATTAAGCATTTAAGTGACTTGGAGCGAGAATCAATCGATGCCTGATCGCGTGCAAGGCACTTACTAGCAATAAGACTGGTTATATCGTAGCAGAGTTCTGTCGAGTCAAGGTCGAATCCCATAGAGACTCGTAAGAACTTCCAATTATCAAGATCGAGTTGTCATGATAACGGTCTACGACGAACTAAATATATAGACAGTAGTATTGGTGCCTCAAACTAATAAGATTATGCAAGTTCAACGAAGCAACTAGAGTTTCTAATGTATTAGTTCAATTATGAGTAATTAGTTATTTTCCCCACATGCAACAGATCCTCCCAATTGGTGAATTTATTCATTGTTCATTTCTGGTACAACTCACAACCCTATTTACTCCGACAATGGCGGTAGACAATCTATCATAAGCTATCCTCTTTAATTGGTCCGTAATAGCCCATACGCATAAAGAACTAAAGCGGCCGATATTGAGTGTTACCTCATACCACAAACCCGCCTAGAAGCGGTTTATCGACCTTTGACCCGACACGTTCCAAGTGTCCATCGAGATAATGTCCTAATTAACACTTCACTTGTGGTCCTTCATGTAAATTTACGATAACATGCAAATAGTTGATCAGGTTATTAACATGTAGATTAAATCTATCGATCAACGTAGCTGGCGCCGATTATCATGAATTAATAATTTACTAGGTATTCAGATCTAACGATATAGACCGTCATAGATCTGAAGCACGCAAGTACTATTTCATGATTTCTTCACCAACGAATCAGATCTATAACACATAGGGTAAAATAAACTAACTACTACATAATTAAACTAAATAAGCATTAAACCATACTAATCGAATAGAACAATGATAGATCTACATCTTGGAAAAGACAGAAAATCATACCCTCGAAGACGAGCATAGATCTCTCCCTAGCTGGCGACTCCATCATCTCTCCGACCAGAACTCATAAAATAAATAAAAGAAAGAACAAAGAACTTTTATTGCATAATTTCCTTGAATAATTTGAGTACATTGAGTTTTGAGGCGAAGCCTCTTATTTATAGCTATCTAAATTGACTTAGGAACATCACCCCTCGTCCCAGAAAATGCGTTTCGGAAGATTCTGGACCCTCATAAGCCGGCACCGCCCCTCAGGTTACCGAAGGCATTTTTGTCCTTTTCTTCAACAGACTTAGCTTGGATGCTTCTAGAATACCCTAGGCCCGTTCTTTTAAATCGATCCACTCCAGATTCATCCATCATGCTCATTGAATGTTACGTATCACGAAAATCATCAAATAATGCATGAAATATTATCGAAGCAGGGAAAATAAATGCTATGTGCAGATTTCTCGACTCACGAACCCGACATATGATATTCTACATAAACGGTTCACTTTTATTGGTCGAAATAACTATTTTTAGCTCATAATGGATAGAACATTGATGCCGTAGGATAGACTATTTTAACCGTCATCAATGCCACTCTCTATCTTTCATAAGGTAGGCATGAAAGAGTTGAATGAGACGTTAATAACCCTCCAGTTAGCTGATAGGTCTATGAAGCAACATATGGAGTTGTTGAAGATGTTCGGGTGAAAGTTGATAAGTTTGTGTTCTTAGTGGATTTTGTTGTGCTGGATATGGAATTGAATAGTGATGTTCCACTGATCCTATGAAGACCTTGCACGGATACGAACAAAACATTGATAGAGCGTTCATAAAGGAGAGCTAATCTTAAGAGGAAATGATGATGCGGTGTAGTCTTCAATGTGATGAAGATGATGGGATACAACGGGGATGAAGGAGAAGCATATTATATCTTTGGATGACATTGATGAGTGGTGTTAAGGTTACAACATCGATTTGCAATTGATTCGAAGTAGCGAGATACATTCTTTGTTAAAGGAGGAAGAAGAGGAAAATGAGGTGAAAACTTGGCGAGTGCGAGTGAAGGTCGTGTGAAAGAAATAGAACATGTATCTTCTATGGATATAAGCGGATCCATCCATAGAGGAGCCACCGAAGAACTTAACACTTAAACATCGTCATCTCGATCTAAAGTACATATACTTATAGGATGATACTCTCCCCATGATAATGTGAGCATCACTTTGTCACCCTTAGAGAAGGAGAAGTTGTTAAAGGTGCTTGGGAGAGCACAAGGGAGCCTTTAGGTGGATTATAGTAGATATTCGAGGAATAAGCCCCTCGGTGTAGATCCATAAATGAAGGCGGTGGCTCAACCTCGAGAGAAGATTGATGCCTCATTTGAAGGGCGTTGTTAAGGAAGAGATAATCATGATGCTTGAAATGGGAATCATTTTCCCAATTCTGAGATAGTGAGTGGGTAAGCCCAATTCATGTGGTGCCCAAGAAAGGAGGATTCATTGTCCAACCTAATGAGTTTGATGAGTTGATCCCGTAAGACTAATTACCGGACATTGAGTCTACATTGATTTGAAGAAATCGAATGATGCAACTCGAAAAGATCATTCCCTACCATTTATTGACCGGATGTTTGAGAGAATGAGCATCACGCAATTTACTATTTTCTAGATGGGTACTCCGGTTAATACAAAATACATATTTCCCTTGAGAACCACAAGAAAACCACTTTCACATGTCCACATGGAACATTCGCATATAACCGCATGCCGCCGGACTATATGTCACATGACCACATTCCAAAAATGCATGATTACATTATTTGCGGATATGGTGGAAGATTTTGGATATATTTATGGATTGTTTCTCGGTTTTGGAGATAGCTATGATGAATTCTTGGACAACTTAAGTAAAGTGTAGAGGCGATGTGAAGAGACCAACCTCGTGCTAAATTGGAAAAAGGGCAATTTTATGGTTACAGAAGGAATAGTGCTTGGTCACAAGATTTTATAGAAAGGAATGAAAGTGGACAAGGAAAAGATCAAAGTAATGGAGAAGTTACCACCTCCAATGAACTTGAAGACATTGTGAGCCTTTCTTGGCCATGCAGGACTTTATAGGATGTTCATAAAAGATTTCTCTAAGGTTTCTAGACCCTTGATTGAATTGGTTGTGAAGAATGTACCATTTGTCTTTGGAGAAGAATGAAAGGATGTATTCAACACATTGAAGCGAATATTAATAACTTCCTAGATTCTGGTAGCCCTAGATTACAAATGATAAGGCAGTTGGAGCAGCCTTGGGCTAAAGAGAGGACAAAATATTTAAACCGATTTATTACGCAAGTCTTACCCTCAATAGTGCCCAGAGGAACTATGCAACTACATAGAAAGAGCTTTTAGTTGTCATTTTCACATTTGACAAGATTTGATCTTACCTTGTACGATCTAAAGTCACTGTTTCCACAGACCATGCAGCTTTGAAGTATCTTCTAACCAAGAAAGAATCCAAGCCGAGATTATTTAGATGGATTCTACTCTTACAGGAGTTTGATGTGGAAATCAAGGATTAGAAAGTGCGAGAACCAGGTGGATGATCACTATCGAGATTAACTCTGTTGGAAGAAGAGCGGACTACTGAGATCGAGGAGTATTTCCCTAATGAACAAATTTTTGCCGTCTCAGTGATGGCTCTGGTTGATTATCATGCCAGACATAACACATCTAGAGTGGGGATGGTATACCCTTGGTTTATAAATATTGTGAATTATATTGCGGGAAGATACATGCCACCGGAATTCACGAGCATGGACAAGAATAAATTCTTTACGGATCTGAAGCATTACTATTAGGATGATCCGTATTTATATAAAATGTGTCCCGATAATATTCTTAGGAGATGTATTCATCTTTGATGAGATTCCAAGTATCTTGAGCTATTGCCATTCTTGGGAAAGTGAAGGCCATTATGGGCGGGTAAGACACCAGCTAAGGTACTAATGCGGTGTGGATTTTACTAGCCAACAATATATAAATCCACTTATGAGTTTACTAGAGCTGTCATTCTGTCAAATGGTGGTTTTACATTTCAAAGCGGTGTGAGATGCCCTTGCACACGGTATCCTTAAGGTCGAGCCATTTGGCGTTTGGGGAATTGATTTATTATGACCTTTTCGTTGTCAAAATCTAATCGCTACATCCTTCTAGCGATTGATTATGTTTCTAAATGGGTGGAAGCAGTGGCCTCACCTACAAACCATGCCAGGGTTGTCCTAATATTTCTAAAGAATAACATTTTGACAAGGTTTGGGGTGCTTAGAGCCATAATTAGCGATGGAGTGAGCCTTTTCTGTAACAGGTTGTTCGAAAATTTAATGATGAAGTATGGGGTGCGACATAAAATTGCAGCAGCATATCACCCCGGACAAGTGGACATGTAGAGCTTATGAATAGAAAGATAAAGAGGATTTTAGAAAAAACTGTGAATCCCACGAGGAAGGATTAGTCTTTGAAATTAGAGGCGCCTTGTTGGCGTCTGAAGCGCTTATAGGACCACCATCGGATGTCACCATATATGATAGTTTTTAAATTACGTGGCATTTGTGGTTGAGCTAGAGCATCGTGCCTTGTTGGCTACCGGTTCATAAACATGGGCGAAGGCTTAGCTTGAGAAAAGAGATCGATAGAATTGAATCGATTGGAGGAATTTAGATTGAAGGCGTATGGGAAAGCAAAGATATATAAGAAGAGGGTGAAACGCCGACGCGATAAGCAGATTCTGAACCGTTTTTTTCGGAATCGGAGATAAGGTGTTGGTATACAATTTGTGTTTTAGTCTTTTTCCTAGAAAACTAAAATCTAGATGGTTTGGGCGATATGTCGTCACAAAATTCTTCAATTCGGTGTGTGTGAAGTAAAGATGAACACTCTAGGAGGATTTACAGTGAAGCGGCCATAGGCGAAGCATTACCTAGGCGCAATTCTGAAACCAAATTGGAAGTCTTTATGTTGGATGACCCATTTTATGAGTTACGGAGCCCAATTATTACAGTCGAGCTGGCGACTATAAACTCAAAACTACTTTGGATAAACCCTTATTTATTATTTAGTTTTCTTTAATTGAGTCAGTAAAGTAGAATGACAATCGAGAAGGTTTTTTTCATCACCTATATCTTATGTCACCCGACTCTTGATATATGTGGTTTTTCCTTAGAGATTCTCGTGTGATCCCTTGTTAAAATTTTCGCATCTTGCTTAGGTCAATAAATAAAAAAGTGGCTTAAACTGTTTTTGCACATTCTCAAAGTATGCACAATTACCGCCACCTTATTTTCTTATTGCCCTTCGCATGTTACTCAAGGTTTTTGGATGTATTTGAGATGAAGGTGAGTAGTTGGAAGATGGATAACCTAGAAGCTGATTAACGCTCCATGATTTAGTACATGACTCGGACGATCATGTCCCGAGCTAGGTAAATTTTCTATTTTTGTTTTATTATTAGTCAATGGGGACAATGCCTATAATAAGTGGTGGGTAGTAGCGGTCTTTGCTTGAAACTAAAATTTTTAATAGAAAGAAGCGAGTAATCTTGAATATTTTGAAAATTTTACACTATTTTTAGCTTGCCTATTGAACATTTTGAGTAAGGAATTGGTAGAAAAGGAGCCCAAGAATGATTGGAATTTAACTATTGCATATTCAATTTAGTATGGAAAAATGATCATTTGTTAGATTGCATGAAGTAGTGACTTAGTAATCGTTATTTTACCATTGCATTCAATTATTTGAGCTCATAATCTGAGTGAAGCGATTGAGATCGGATGATGAGTTGTTTTAACGAGGGAATAATTGTTTTTACGTGTACATACTTTAGCGGTTATTGGAGGACAATGAAGCAATGTGAATTCAACAAAAGGTAAAGCGGGATGAAACGGGCTTGTGGTGAGTGAGGAATAAGACAATTCGAGAAATCTACCCAAAAAAAGAAGAAAAATGGTGAAAAATAAAGCAAAAAGCATAAAGGTAGTGAGGAAAGCAAGTTCGGAGTGTAGGGCCTTGCGTCCATCGCCTGCAGAATAAACAAATGAGGAACTATGAGTAGTACTCAATCCCCAAGTATGCCCGGCCTGATTAAGGTTTCATGTTGTGTAACTAAGTCAGAAGGCAAGAAGAGCAAGTATATGCACAGGTAAGTTAAGATTGTGGGGTTAATATAACTTGATTCTTTTAACGAATGCACTATCACGAAGATTTATCACACAACACATTGATGCATTGATTAGTGATGATTAATGGGGAGCTTATGGATTGCTACTTGATACGTGTTCTGCCTTAATTCTTTATCGAACATGTTATAGTTAGCGGGGATTGTTTTTGAGGTACATGCTGCCTTGATACTCTGCTCGAGGATGAGCAAAGGGGTAGTTGGGGGTAGTTGATGACAGTTAGAATAGCATATCCTATGACATATGAACCATTTGTGTTGAATGCGATATGTCGGGTTCACGGGATGAGATTATGGTATTTATCATTATTTTATCCGGAATTCGTATTATTTCATGTTTTATAGGATTATTTTCAGGTAATGAAAGTTGGGCCACGAGTTAAGGCTAGATTATGAAGTGGGCTGAAGAAAGGAATTGATCGCGTGTAAGACACTAACATCGATATTACTAGGAAGAATACTAGGTACATCGTAGTATAGTAAATGCGAGTCAAGGTCGATCCCAAAGAGACGGTGCAACTTTAATTATAAGCGATTCTAGCTTTGATTAATAAGCAACATATAGGCAGTCATTGACCAACAATAAACACAAAAGAAACTTGGTATTTCTCCCCCTCTTCCCAACGATCTACTAACATGGATTAATTAACCGGTATGTTTGCTTCCCCATATAATTTCCTTAAATTAATCGAGCAAGCTTTTAATTTCGTTTTAAGCTACGGGTGCAACTCCTAACCTTATCTACTCCGACAATGGTAGTAGACAATCTATACGCAAGCTACCCTCCTTAATTGGTCGGTAATAGCCCATACGTATAAAGAACTAGAATTGCCGATATCGAGTGCTAACTCATACCGCTAACCCGCCTAGACAGCTGTCGACACTAATCAGCACGTTCCTAGTGTCCATCAAGACTATGTCCAAACTAGCACTTCACTATTCATATTTCATGCTAATTTTACGATAAGCGAGTTGGCGGATCTAACCTCACGCTAATTAAACATGTCGATCAACGTAGCTGTAGTTAATCCTCCAGATTAAGTTGCCTCAATATTGCCGAGGTAAACCGATATAGACCACCGGGTTACCGGGGTCATCTTTTCTTAATTCAAGATCTACATTGCTCAATTACGATTAATCTAAGTAAATCATTGGCCGTTAAACAAGCAGATTAACTAGCACATAAATACGAACAGATCTACCATATTTGAAAATAAAAAAGAACGGTAAAAGCTTCATACCTTCAATAATGAGGATCTAGCTCGATCTACTCAAGCTAGAGATGGTAGAAAAGGGGAGAAAACCAGAAATAACTCCTCAAAAGCGTGGAATAACTTTATTTCATGAAATTGTACAATTTAATTGAAAATTATTTTGTTCTTATGAAAATTTATACAATAATCTGTTAATGCGGCCTTATATAGATACAGTGACCGACTTATGACTTTCAGAAACCCTAACCGACTTAGTAAAGGCGGTTGAATTAATTCGTGTCCAACAAGGCTTGGTTTACGGCCTAGCCCATAGTAAACCGGGCCGACTTTTCAGAACTTCTTCTTGGAATTTAATCACTTGGCCCAACATGCTCCTTTTGGTCCGAGATCCTTTCTCCAATGCTTGATTCGGTACATCCTATAAAACACATAAAACGAGAAAAAACGAGTACAAATCTTGGAAAATAACACGAGATCTGAAATTACGATCCACGAAACACACACATAGCGTTTAACACATATTCCACATAATAACGAGCCTATCTATCCTCTCTAGAGCATACTTCGGGGTGAATATAGGTATAATTAATGGTACCATTTAGAGCGTTATCAGCTACCACCCTCTTAGCTTTTGATCATGCCGAGAAAAAAGGCGAAAAGAAAACAACATCCTGATCAGTACATAAGTTAATTAAAAACAACTGTGCCGCAAAAATTCGAGATGAAGATTGCACTCATATCCATCAGTCACGCATTAAACACTATTCACACCATGAGCCAATGTGTGTGTGCAATAACTTTCACAACCGCTTAGTATTGCAGACAATCTCACATTAAGTCAACCTGTAGTCGAACTAACCAGTCTTGAACATGTTATTTATTAGTCAAATTAGCTGGCAAGGCTGATCGAGAACCGAGTATGTATTACTCTTAGGCTTGCGTTTATCGGTCTATGCAAAAGTCGTGTGTCTTACGCTCCATCGACCCAATTTTTGCCAAAGAGAATATAGATGTATATATTTCATTGCACTTCTCTTTCTTGGCGGGTGAACTCTCATTGATTTATCTATCCTCACGGTCTCAATCTTGATAAACTACCGAATCTGAAATTCCTTTGCCTTTATAAGGGTTGGTGAAACATAATTTGGGATAAAGCCAGGGTCAACTCTAGTCAAAGCAATATGCCATCGACTACACACCAAGGAAAGTGAGTTATACGTGTTTAAAATGGTGGCTCATAACATAATGTGTGTGTAATACGCCACTACATCGAAAATGGGCACTTACTCTTACTTGTAGATCGTGAAACAAAGATGAAGTCAATTAACTCAAAAGATCAAGGATATCATATTTTGTTGAAATTACAGCCGAAATGAATCGAAGTCTAAATAGTGAGCGATTGCATCAAAGAGAATCAAGATAATCACGTAATTCATGGAATAGCGTGCTAAGAAGCTAAGTGACGTCCGTACCCCCCACTTAAGCGAAACATTGTCCCTAATGTGTAAGATGGAAAAATGAAAAGCGAAAAGGAACTTAGCCGTCAAGGGTGGAGCCAAAGAAGAATTGGATCGTCTCGCAATGCATCGGGCTTATGTAAGTCGCCTTTTGAAGAATCATGTGCTATGTAACTCAAACAAACCAAGAAGAATAAGCGGTGACAAGGAATCATATAATAAAATTGCGGCAAGAAAAGAGAAAATAAATAACTCCAAACAATTTAAGCCGACAAAATCATGATATTAAAAATATTACGCTACATCTACTAAGCAGAAATAAAAAAAAAAATAAAAATAAAAATAAGAAAATGGAAAATAACAACAATCAAAAGATAGAAAAACTAATCCACGTCATAATAATCCTCGGTCATCTCGGGGCTCAAACCCGGAGGTGGTGCGAGAACATGATGTAGCAGTGGTAGAAGAGGATGCTCTATGATGTGAGGTCAGTCTAGGTGGTGCGGTCGCGGGAGGAACTCCTAGAAAGTCTATGATTCTATCCATCTTGCGATCTGAGACTCGCATTCTCTCTCGAGTGCTCTTCTAGTAAGGCTCTGCGAGTCCGAGGTGCTCCGATGACCGGAGTATGCTCTCTCTCTTCTCTCTGTCCAACCCACCTTTGCCCTTTTAAACCCGACTATGAACTAATCATCGGCTCAGGGTCTTCCCACTCATAAGTAACCGGAAATTTGACCTCATCCTCTAAAGCGAACATGTCAATCATAGGCCCATAAGACAAGCCCAGTTGCGCTCGGATATGGCGGCAAGCTCGTTAATCTGGTTGTGCATCGGAGACCTATGTTGAATGGATATCCTTCTCTAGGTAGAACATCAACTCTACCCTCTTGATCCGACGGACACCGTATGTTTGGTCGGTGAAAGCGAGCACAAACAAACCTATTGACCACCTTCCTATCCCGGGATAGCTCGTTTTCTAGGAAGATGGTGGGGCGTCCATGAGTTTGCACTTCCATTGCACCCCAAAGTAATCGGCAATCATATCCATCATCCCAAGATCTTCAATATTGGTGAGGATGTGTACTCATCTGGCCAACCGGTGGATTGCGAACCCCGTAATATGCATTGATCCGCTCTATAGAAAAATCAATCTTAACCATGGACATCGTAAATGTAGCTCCAGGGTTATGCAAAACATAAGCATATAATTCTATTACCACCATGGCATTGAACCATGTCGGTGCCGCAGCCATATCTAGAATGTCTTGTACTTGTAGGGCTCATGCCAAAATCTCACCGCAATCGTCCAACTCTACGCCCCGTTCTCGAGCAACTGGTCTTCCGTTCCAATGCCCTCGGAACAATTCGTAGATCCCTAAAGGATGAAATTGCTCAACCCCGTCTATCAAGAGGTTAGCATCTCCGTAAACACTCTGATAACCATTGGGACAATGGATGGTCTGGCTACGCTTGGTACCCATCCTAGATGATAACAGGAACTGAAGCTGATGTTGATTCTGAAGAAGGTACCCTCGGTAAACCGGCCTGAACCCATGGTTTACCGACCTGATTTTTCAGGGTTTCCGACTGGAATAGTGCTTCTGGTAATGGAAGATGAAGAACTACATCACTTCACTAGCACAACAACACTAAACATCAATAGGGGTGAAGAAAATTGTATGGTTGGTGTTTTTTGTTTAAAAATGGAAGAAATGTTGGATTTTGGGGGAGATGTGGTGGTGATAGTGGTGGTGATGGGGGCCGAATTTTCTGAAGGTAAGAGAAATGGAAGAGTTTTGGTGATTTGAGAAGAAGATAGTAGATGAGAATGATGATAATGGTGGTGGAAGAGTGGTTTAAATAGGACATATGATGGAAGGTGGAAGGATTTGGTGGGATAATGGGTAGATGAGTAATTAGGGTGAAGGATTTGAGGGGGTGATTGATGGGAATGAGGTGGAGTTATGATGGAGTGTGAGAAAGGATGAAAAAGGTGGGAAAGAGGGAAAATGGGACGGTTTCTACTGACTGGTGGTGTATGATGCATCGTGTGTCCTCCACGTGTCTCTAAAAATTTAGCTTTTTAATCTGACACTCAGAAAACTAAAAATCTATGCTCGGTAACCGGAGGTAACCTAGGGTTTACCGGGGCTACTTTTACCCAGATTTCTCTATCCTTCTTCTCTACACACTTTAATTAATCTATCTGCTCAATCCTGACCCAAAACTGACTTGTCTCTTACTCCTTTTGTTGCTATTTCCACTCAATCCTAACCTACTTCACTAGAATCCACAACGAGTAAAAAACCCTTCCCAACAACCATCGGTTTCAATCCTAAGGGTGCGGTAGGATGAAAAAAAGCTCGTCCCATCATCCATTACATTTATTCACTCATATTCTACCTAAGGTTCAAGGGAGTAGTTACGAGTTTAAAGTCGTCATTTCGACTTACCTTTGGACCTTCAATCAATCAAAAGTCGGGCCTTAACTCGCCAAACTTGCATATTCCAGGTTTCAACCGTCACGCACTTCCTTTCTCATTGATCTTTATCCTTCAGCAGATTCCTTACCATGGTTTTCCATAGAAATCTTGTAATCTCTCTTTACTAGCACGTCTCTCTCTCTCTTTGCTTGCATACTATATCTGCCTCTGCATCGAGATTTAAACTTTATGTCAAAGGATTACACATTTTACACTCTAAGCTCTAATCCATCACTACACAATACGGAAAAACTAGCTTCCGTGAACATCTTGTTGTGGTCCTTCTCTTCGCGCTCTCTAAGCATTAATCTCATAAATTCTTGCTCACAAGTTTCCACTAAAACCTCTCGTTGCCTATGCCCTTCCTTTTCTATCTTCATGCCTTCTACTTTTCTGAATCATAAGTCATCTTGCAACTTTCCGGCCTATTATCTAGGGGTTCTAAGATTTTGAAAGATCTTGCATTATTGTTCAATCTTTAAGTGATCTCCCCATTATCAAAGTCCATGATTGCTTTGCTTGTCGCTAAGAAAGGTCTTCCTAACAAAACTAGGGCACTTGGGTCCTCTAGCACGTCTATAACCGTGAAATCAATTGGAAAAGTGAACCCTCCTTCCTTGATCGTGAACTTTCTAAGCACACCGGCAGGCATATCCTAGTTCTATCAACAAAGGTCATGGTTCGAGTTTGATTCATAATGACCGGAAGCTTAATATTTTGTGAGTGATGGAGGTAGAATGTTACGACTTGATGCGGAATCACAAAGACCTAACACTACTGGATATCACGATTGATAGAGATTGGGAGTCGAAGCGTCCGGGGGTCTCCAAACGTTTCTACCGTGTCAGAGTCAAGGTAATCCTCAGACTCTGAGAACATAGTGTCCGGATCCTCCTCCGGATCATCAGAGTCGTAGTCGGATGATATATCAATTAGCTCGATAGGAAACGTACATGGCCGATAAGTCTCATACTCCTTCAGGTTTTCCTCTGCTTCCCGTTTAAGTGCTTAAGTCTCCTCCTCCACTCGCTTCTTATCAACTTCATATTGCTCTCTGGCTTCTGATCCAAGGTACATAGAGATTGGTGCGATATCAACACGGTACGAGGCATTGTGTCTGACTCATCAAGACTTAGTCGCTTTTATTTGACCGAATTTCCGAAGTGTCCGGATACTTCCTGCAAAAAAAATAAAACAAGAAAAGGTTAGCAACTCCCGCTTGATTGGGGATGGCGCAACAATTGCGGACCTACTAACTAAAATCAAGCCGGATAACACGAGAATAACAAGAAATTGTTTCGAGTTGATTTTGGGGTCTCGTTAACCGGAGGTAATCCACAGTAAACCGGACCTAACATTTCTTACTCTGACGGATTAACAGGTGCAGGTTTGATCCAGAATGACTCAAGACTCAAAATAAAATAAAATAAAATAAAAAGGACTTCTTAATCAGAATTAAAACGTTTATCCTTAAAATTGGCCATTGTCCCAGCAGCGGCGCCAAAACTCTTGATCGCGTGTAAGTCACTAACGTATAAATTACTAGCAAGAATACTAGGTATATCGTAGTATAGTAAATGCGAGTCAAGGTCGATCCACGAGACGATGCAACTTTAATTATAAGCGATTCTAACTTTGATTAAGAAGCAACATATAGGCGGTCATTGACGAACAATAAACATAAATGAAACTTGGTATTTCTCCCCCTCTTCCAACTGATCTACTAACTTGGATTAATTAATCATTATGTTTACTTCCCCACATAATTTCCTTAAATTAATCCAGCGAGGTTTTATTTTCCTTTTAAGCTAAAGGTGCAACTCCTAACCTTATCTACTCCAACAATGCTAGTAGACAGTCTATACACAAGCTACCCTCCTTACTTGGTCTATAATATTCCATACGCATAAAGAACTAGAATTACCGATATCAAGCACTAACTCATACCGTTAACCCGCCTAGAAAGTTGTCGACACTGATCAGCACATTCCTAGGGTCCATCAAGACTGTGTCCAAACTCCCAATTCACTATTCGTATTTCATGCTAGTTTTATGATTACAATAACAAGATTGGCCAGATCTAACCTTCTGTTAATTATACCTGTCGATCAACGTAGCTCGAGCGAATCCTCCAGATTAAGTTGCCTAAATATTGCCGTGGTAAACCGGTATAGACCACTGTGTTACATGGGTCATCTTCTCTTAATTTTGGATCTACATTACTCAATTATGATTAATCTTAGTAAATCATAGAGTCGTTAAACATGCAGATTAACTAAAACATATTGAAGATAAAAAGGAACGTTCAAAGCTTCATACCATCAACAATGAGGATATAGCTCAATCTACTCAACCTAGAGATGGTAGATAAGGGGGGAAAACCATAAATAACTCCTCAAAATCTTGGAATAACTTTATTTCATCAAATTGTAGAATGTAATTGAATATTATTTTGTTCTTATGAAAACTTATAAAATAATCTGTTAATGCGGCCTTATATTGATACAGTGACCGACTTATGACTCTCAAAAACCCTAACCAACCTAGTGGAGGCGGCAGAATTAATTTCTTGTCCAACAAGGCTTCGATTTACCGGCCCTAGCCCACTGTAAACCGGGCCAACTATTCTCCTTTTTCTTCGGTAGACTTCTTCTAGGGCTTTAATCACTTGGCCCAACATGCTACTTTTGGTCGGATCCATTCTCCAATGCTCCCGATTCGGTACATCTTATAAAAACACATAAAACGAGACAAAACAGTACCAAATCTTTGGGAAATTAACACAGATGCAGCATTACGATCCTGCAAACACACACATAACATTTAACACTTGTTCCATATAATAATGAGCCTATCTATCCTCTCTTGGCGAGTGCAGGTGAATATAGGTATAATTAATGGTACCATTTTGGCGTTATCCGGAACAGACCTAGAAAATTCCAGAACCTTCAAAGTCAAGTCGGCAGAAGAAAACGTACATACCGGGAGTGGCCGCCGACATATCGAGCATCAAGAATCTTCCGAAACATGTTTTCTTGGATGAGGGGTAGCTTTTAGGGTTAGCTAAGTCGGATCTACAACTATAAATCAGAGGCCTCATCCTCAAAATAGAATGTACCAAATTATTACAAGTTTTTATGCAATGAAAGTTATTTATTTATTTTCTTTATGATTTCTAGTCATGGAATCCGACGGATTAAGCCTCTTAGGGAAAGATCAGAGGAAGATCTATGCTCACCTTTGTGGGTATGATTTTACGGCTCTTTCTAGATGTACATCGGTTGTTCTATGTGATTAGTATGTTTTAATTGTTATCATTAATTATTATTATGTAGTGGTTAGTTTATTTTACCCCATATGTTTATAGATCTCAATCGTTGGTGAAGAAATCATGAAATAGTGGTTGCGTTCTTGGATCTATGACCGACTTTATCGCGGAGATCGAATACCTACTAAATCGTAATTCATGATAATCGGTGCCAGCTACGTCTGATCGACGGATTTAATTTATATGTTTGTAGCCTGATCAACTATTTGCATGTCATTGTAAATTAACATGAAGGACGATAAAGGGAAGTGTTTGTTCGGACAATGTCTTGATCGATCCTTAGGAACATGCTAGTTAACCCACGATATCTGCTTTGAGAGATCTTAGGTCTTGTGCCGGCTATTCTAATTCTTATTGCATGTGAATTAATACAACCAATGAAGGGGGTTAATTGCACATAGGCACCTACTGGCTTTTCAATGGAAGTAGCGTAATATTAGGGATTAGCACCTGTGCCTGTTAAAGATATAAAATTTACCAACAGGGGATGATTGATGCATGATATGGAGGGAGTAACTAATAACTATTAATTAGACCAATACATTAGAAACTCTTGTGCACTTTTGTTGAACTTGCATAATCTTGTGTGTTTAGTGGCACCATTATTTATGTTCTTGCGCCATAGCTTGTCATACACCAATTTTGTGACGACTCAATCTTGTTTTAAATGTATCTTACGAGTATCTATGGGATTTGACCTTGACTCACCAGTACTCTACTACGATAGACCTAGTCCTATTCATAGTAGTCCGTGTCTTACACCACCGAGTGATCAGGCCTTCAACTGGCAATTCTATTCAAGATTCTTCATCATCATCATAACACCCAGAAGGCTTGATCATTGGTAAACCGAAAGTTAGTGAAGCGGATCTTCGTAGACACCGGAAGTGCAAGATAACGTGCTCTTCCATTTTGTATTCAATCAATGCGATTACACGATTGTAAGGCGACACAGCTTCAAAGACACCGTTGTTTGGCTTTACCATCCCCTATTTTCACCCCATGGGGATGATTAGATTAGCCACTACATTTGGCCAAAGACCATAGGGGCGGGACCCTTATTGTAGATTATGTTCTCCACAAAGAAAACATGTCGCAAAAGCCACAGGGGAGAAAGAAATTTAACTATCAAGCCTCCAAGAAACAGGAAGATTAAACCTGAAAGGTCCCGAGAAAAAGCGAGAACATGAGATTGTTGTTCACCAACAATTAATATTTGTCCTTTACCAACCAAAAGAAACATTCTTGTAGAAAAAAGCAGAGCCATTGTTTTAACCTCACGCCATTGTGAAAAAGGTCTTTATCTTCAGAACACCCGTTCCTGACACACGAGTCCTTATCCGAAATCGAAAGCGCTCGCACGCATAACATTAAATAAATAATATTACACGTAAGCCTCTACTACGTCATATCAAATAAAAGCAAGCGGAAGCTAAGACTCGGGTAAATTTTTTTCCAAACATTAAAGAATAGAAACCACTAAAGATAGAATAAATGTAATACTTACTACATTCAAAGAAACCAACGAAATCAATGATACTAAGATAACTATTACATCCAACTAATCCAAGTCTATGAAATAGCATAAATGAAAGAACCAAAATAAATAAGAGTCTTCAACTCCGCGCGTCTTCAAGCGTCGTCATCAAAGTCCTCCTCAAAACCTTCACCAACTTGTTCGTCTTCTCTCCCCAAACACATAAATAAACATGCATTTGAGGTAAGTACAATGTACATAGTAAGAAGTAGAAGATACAATTTAATTAAGGTTATTATTGAAAGCTTATCTTGGCGAGAACGACTCAATCTAGGGTTCACTTCATGCCCATCGACACGTCGTGACTATACGTTTCTACTTAGCTTATCTTTGTTACATCACTACCCAAGGACACTGCGCGCATGGCGTTCATCGGCTGAAGATATACTTGCTAACTAACGGTGATTAGCACCGATTAGCTCGGGGTCTCCCGGTATGCGTATCGTCCGATGGATTTCCTCCACTACCCTTCACCGTTTAAGGCCAGCGATGTTGTCCACCTTTTATGGACGTATCACATCGCCGATATGAAATAGTGTCTAACGAGAATAGATGATGTTTTATCTTTTACTACACATATGTATGTATTGATGTGAATTAACTAGCCATCCCTAGTGTTTTCAAGTAAGCTCCTCACATCTCCTACTCTCGTTACTTAGACCACTAGAGCGCGGACAAGTCCTAGCAAATACACCGACATTGATGAACCCTAGTTCACCAAAGCACAAGCCCCTTCATGCCCTTCCGACGGATCCGAACTTCAACTCCTTTAAGAGTACATTCGGTGTTTTAATCTGACGCATCAGAAGTACAATCGAAGCTTGTTTATGTTTAATTAATCTTAATATATCGTGATTAAGAGTTTAAAACAATAAAGGACATGATGATCAAGCTTGAAACAATTAAAGTAATAGAAATAAGGTAACAATCCAAGCGCTCGTTTAAACCTTATCGGCGCCCGTCCACTAATACCGGACGCTCGTCCATTAAAATTGCTACAACTTATGTATGTAATCACCCCTCAAACGCCCGTCCGCTTAAAGCAAGCGCCCGTTTGAAGCGGGCGCCCGTCCACTAATCCCGGACGCCCGTCCTTCTAAAACGCTACAATCTGAATCAAAAATCTCATGTCAGGCGCCCGTCCGGCTAGTCCGGGCGCCCGTCCGAACTACCAAAATCACGAGGCGCCCGTCGACTAGTTCAGACGCCCGTGCGCTGGGGTTTACCCAAAACCTAAAATCTTCAAATACGATTTTCAATCCGTTTCTAACCTAAATAACAAAGACAATTTCAACACATAAAATCACGAAACATATCTAACCATACCATGGCATCTAGGACCATTAACCAACTAAAAGCCATAACCTTCTTACATCTAAACACTTAAAACCTTAATCTAAACCTTAATTAGATTGTAGGAAGAGCTTCTTACTTGTCTTGCAGCAAAAAAAACCAGGTCACGATCGGCCTTGAAACTGCGGCCTTTCCAACAAAGTCGCTATCCAACGATGCTCTTCTCACGACGATTCCGGCGTTCAAACCGATCTGAAACGATTGAGATTTGCTTTAGATTTTGGTGAAACTGTTCCAACCCTTTTTTTTTCTCCCAAGTCGACGGCAAGAAGAAAAGGGCGGCTGCTCTCTTTTTTTTTTTTTGACTAATGATTTAGGTTAGGGGATTAATGTGTATAATAGATCCCTTATATAGTTAATCCCAATGAAATCATTTTCCATAAAAAAAAGCAGCAGAAAATCTCTTTTATTATATACATAATTATCTTGAAAATTACATATATAAATATCCAATTATTTAAACTCCAAATAAAAGGAACCGAACCCAATATTTCGTTTTCGCAAAATGACACGTCTGCCCTTTCCCGAAAATCGGAATATTACATTCTCCCCCCCTTAAAGGAGTTTCGTCCTCGAAACTTAGAACATACCTGGTAAGTCCATTAAATCTGGGAACTCGCTGATCATCTCATCCTCGACTTCCCACGTAGCTTCTTCCGGTGAATGATTGCTCCATTGCACCAAAATCAAGGGAATCATTCTTCTCTTAACCATCTTTTCCTTCCTGTCCAAAATTCTGATCGGTTTCTCATCATACGAAAGGTTATCTTGAAGGATCTCCGGATCAACCGTAGTCTCAACATCCGTCTTGGTCAAACACCTTTCCAACATCGATCGTGGAACACGTTGTGGACTCTTGACATGGATTACGGTAGCTCAAGTTTATAAGCCAGCGGTCCAATCCTTTCCGAGAATCTCAAAGGTCCAACATACCTCGGACTCAACTTTCCTTTTTGTCCAAAACGTCTCACTCCCTTCATTGGTGAAGCTCGTAGATACACTCTTTCACCAACTTCAAACTCTAAGGGCCTTCTTCTAACATCGCCCAACTCTTACATCTATCTTGAGTCGCCTTGATTCTTCTTAACCAACTGAACTCTTTCCTTTGCCTGCTCAACCAATTCCGGTCCGGTGATTTGTCTTTCTCCGACTTCATCCCAAAACAGCGGCGTTCTACACCTTCTTCCATACAACGCTTCAAATGGCGGCATGCCTATACTTGCATGATAACTGTTGTTGTAGGCAAACTCCGCTACCGGTAGGTAATCATCCCATGATCCGCCTACTTCCAAAACACATGCTCTCAACATATCTTCAAGTGTTTGGATGGTTCTCTCAGATTGTCCGTCTGTCTGAGGATGAAAGGCCGTACTCAAATCTAACTTGGTTCCGAAAGTCGTCGTAAACCTTTCCAAAATCGACTGACGAACCTCGAATCACGATCCGAGACTATCGATATAGGAACTCCATGTAACTTCACTATGTTATCCAAGTATAGTGTCGTCATCTTCTTCAAGGGCATATCAACCTTATACGGTAAGAAATGAGCGGATTTGGTCAATCTGTCTACAATCACCCAAATTGCATCATGACCGCCTCTTGTCTTAGGTAAGCCGGTAATGAAATCCATCGTAATCTTATCCCACATCCATTCAGGGATATCCAATGGCTTAAGCATTCCTCCTGGTCGCCTATGCTCCGCTTTTACCTTCTGGCAGATATCACACCCTGCCACGAACTTGGCTATTTCCAGTTTCATCGAGGGCCACCAAAACTTTTCCTTCAAGTCTCTGTACATTTTAGTGGATCCTGGATGAACCGCAAATGCAATCCTATGTGCTTCTTCCATAACTCTTTGCCTCAAATCCCCAATATTGGGCACACACAGGCGATCCTGGTACCAAAGGTTCCCGTTCTTGTCTAGCACGTAACCCACTGTAGGCTTTTCTCTTGCAACTCGCTTTAAATCAACCAAAACTGGGTCTTCTCCTGTTTTTCCCGGATATCATCCATCAACTCAGACCTTGCTAACAACGGCGCCACAACCTGCCGGTCTTCAATCTGATCAAAACTTCGGATTTGCAGCCCGTCTAGCCTTTCTACCACAACTTCAACACTTGAAACCGCGAACACGGGTTTTCTACTCAAAGCATCTGCCACTATGTTGGCTTTACCCGGATGATATTGAATATCTAGGTCGTAATCCTTTACGAACTCTAGCCATCTCCTTTGTCTCATATTCAGATTCTCTTGGGTAAAGAAGTACTTCAAGCTCTTGTGATCGGTGAAGATCCTCGCCTTAACTCCGTATAAGTAGTGCCTCCAAGTCTTTAGGGCAAACACTACTGCTGCCAACTCTAAGTCATGTGTTGGGTAATTCTTCTCATGCACCTTCAACTGTCTAGATGCATAAGCAATTACCTTTCCTCCTTGCATCAACACACAACCCAAACCACTGTCCCGAAGCATCCGTGTAAGCGTCATAATTATCAAAGATCTCCGGGCCGCCAAAATCGGGGCTGTAGTCAACTTCTTTTCAACGTCTGAAAGGCCTCTTCACACTCAACGGGTCCACTCAAACTTCACATTCTTACAGGTGAGCCGGGTAAGTGGTGTAGCTATCCTTGAGAAGTCTTGAACAAACTTCCTATAATAGCCAGCCAGACCAAGGAAACTTCTAACCTCTGAAACTGTAGTCGGTCTGGACCACTTCTCAACTGCTTCAACCTTCGAGGGATCAACTTTAATGCCATCTCCAGAAATGACATGACCCAAGAAACTCACTTGATTCAACCAAAAGTCACATTTGGAAAACTTAGCATACAACTGATTCCTCTTCAAAGTCTCCAACACTATCCTTAAGTGTTCCTCATGTTCTTTCTCATCCTTGGAATATACTAGGATGTCGTCTATGAAGACTATCACAAACTTATCTAAGTATGGCATGAAAACACGCTGCATTAAGTCCATAAATGCAGATGGAGCATTAGTGAGTCCAAAAGGCATAACTAAGAACTCATAATGTCCATACCTCGTACTGAATGCCGTCTTCGGTATATCTGCTACCTTGATTTTCAACTGGTGATATCCCGACCTAAGATCAATCTTAGAGAACACGCTCCTTCCTTGCAACTGATTAAACAAGTCATCAATTCTTGGCAAAGGATATTTGTTCTTGATGGTGAGATTATTCAACGCTCTGTAGTCGATGCACATCCTCATGCTTCCGTCTTTCTTCTTGACAAACAATACTGGGGCTCCCCAAGGTGAAGTACTAGGCTGAATTATATTCCTCTCGAGCATGTCCTTAAGCTGAGCTTTCAACTCTTTCAACTCAGCCGGCGCCATTCTGTAAGGTGCCTTGGCAACTGGTGTCGCTCCCGGTATCAACTTGATCTCGAATTCGATCTCTCTATCCGGCATGTTCCCCGGTAACTCTTCCGGAAACACTTCAGGATACTCCTTGACCACAGGGGTCTCCCTTAACTCGGGCTTTACTTGTTCCACATCCACTGCGTACAACAAGTAGCCTTCACGCCCTTCTTCTCGACAAGCCCTTATAGCCTTAACCGCTGATATTATCGGATGTCGCTTCTTGCTAGGCTCGTACACATTGCCTTGATAAGTCTTATCAGATTTCCCAGGTACCTTAAAGATCACTTTCTTTCCTCGGCAATCTAGATGGACGACATTCTCGGATAGCCAATCTATTCCAAGAATCACATCGAAATCCGAAAAGTCTAAAACCGTGAAGTCGCTTTTGCATCGATAAGATCCAACTTGGACTTCCACTTGTGGTGTCATCTTAGTTACTTTCGTTACCTTCCCTAACGGTGTGGTTATCTCCAACGTATTCCTTAAAGGTTCCAAAGGTAGACTCAATTTCTTAGCTACTTTAGTCGACATGAAAGTATTAGACGCTCCCGTATCGAACAAAGCTCTGACCATAAAATTATTTAACATTATCGTATTTCACGATGCACATTTATTCAATTAACTACAGTCACAACATGAATAAACATGCTATAAACATAACTTAAAAGAACAAATTAACAATAAGTACCTGATATAACGTCATCCCCAGGTTCTGCCTCTCTAGCATCAGCTGCAAAAACGAATCCCCAGGCGACTTGGGCGCTTTACCACTTCCTTGCTTACGGTTACCCGTTGGACCCTTGGTCGGACGGTTCTTGGCAAAGTGTCCCGTTTCTCCACGAGAGATAACATCCGTTTGTATGAACTCGGCACTCACCTGAGTGATTCTGTTGCACTTAGGGCAAAGGGTGCTCCGGTAGGTGGTTTACTTCTTGCGAGGGGCGTGGTCTTCTTGAAACTCTGATGTGGTGCTCCTCGGTTATTACCCTGGCTCGTTCCAAAGCTCCTCTTATTCCCAACAACCACGGTGGCCTTCTTCCTGAAGGTCTCAACTTCCAAAGCTTTATTCAACAACTCCGCCATATTCTTAGCCGTGAAACCTAGCATGCCAGACTGTATATGATATGCTAACCCTTCCTTGTATAGGGCCATTTTCCTCTCTTCTACCTTCATTAGCTCAGGATAGAATCTTCCCAACTCGTTAAACTTGTTGGTGTACTGCGAAACTGTCATAGTCAAACCCTGCGTAAGCTTTAGAAACTGTCTTGCCATATCTGCTGCCTGCTGATGTGGCAGGAAGTACTCATTGTAGAACATGGTCTTGAAACCTTCCCAATCATGTCACCTTACCACTTTGCTACTCTGTGATCGAATCAATCCAAGCTTAATTGCACCCAAAAAAAAAATCGACCGCCAATCTGTGCCATCTCGGTCTCGGGGACATGTATGTTCCTACATGCCTTCTCAAAACTCCTAATCCATTCTTGACCTTGAGTGCTCAACATTTCCAAAGAAATCCTGGACTTTGTTCCTTCTCAACTTTGGTGTACCAGTCAATCGATGGTGCTTGCTCGAAAACGGTCTAATCGGTGGAGTGCTGCGGATAAATTGGAGGAGTGCGCGTAAGGCACTGCTTTGATATCTTGGGGTTCTTTGGAAACCGTAGGGTGGGTAGCCAAAACCTTCTTTGAAAGTCGGGCGGGGTGACGGTGGTCTTGTAGGTCGTGAAGTAGGACTCTACTTGGAGGTGGATAGGGGACTGTTGTTGCTTTGGTGGAACACAATGGGTGAGGTGTGGCTCACCGGTGGAGGTAAAAGATTTGCGGCTGCGAGGGTAGCTCACTTTGCGGTGATATCGAACTTCTTTGGAACTTCACCGACCGGAGAAAATGGAACCGAACTTCCCACATGCCACTTTGTGGGGTTCTTTGAGGTCGTGGTGGCGAATTCACGAGAAACCGGTGAGGGGTTCTTTGTATGTGGTGGTGGTGACAAACTCTGCTTTGAGGTGGATGACTTGGCCTCACAACACCTCCTCCTCCACGATTGGTGTTGGACTCTCCCGTCGAACTCCTGACGATTACGCACGGCTCCAGCTCTCGTGAACACCATCCTGATGATCAAAGAAAACCGAGCGTTACTAACAGATCTAGAAAACTTATCTTAAAAGAATAGAAGCCTAAAAGGCGCTTTTCTCGATACCAAGCTATAACGCCCGTTCCTGACACCGAGTCCTTATCCGGAAATCGAAACGCTCGGCACGCATAACATTAAATAAATAATATTACACGTAAGCATCTACTACGTCGTATCAAATAAAAGCAAACGGAAGCTAAGACACGGGTAAATTTTTTTCCAAACATTAAAGAATAGAAACCACTAAAGATAGAATAAATGTAATACTTACTACATTCAAAGAAACCAACGAAATCCAATGATACTAAGATAACTATTACATCCAACTAATCCAAGTCTATGAAATATCATAAATGAAAGAACCAAAATAAATAAGAGTCTTCAACTCCGGCGTCTTCAAACGTCGTCATCAAAGTCCTCCTCAAACCTTCACCAACTGTTAAATCTTCTCTCCCCAAACACATAAATAAACATGCATTTGAGGTAAGTACAATGTACATAGTAAAAGTAGAAGATACAATTTAATTAAGGTTATTATTAAAAGCTTATCTTGGCGAAACGACTCAATCTAGGGTTCACTTCATGCCCATCGACACGTCGTGACTATACGTTTCTACTTAGCTTATCTTTGTTACATCACTACCCAAGGACATCGCTGCGCATGGCGTTCATCACCAAGATATACTTGCTAACTAACGGTGATTAGCACCGATTAGCTCGAGGTCTCCCGGTATGCGTATCGTCCGATTGATTTCCTCCACTACCCTTCACCGTTTAAGGCCAGCGTTGTTGTCCACCTTTTATGGACGTATCACATCGCCGATATGAAATAGTGTCTAACCGAGAATAGATGATGTTTTATCTTTTACTACACATATGTATGTATTGATGTGAATTAACTAGCCATCCCTAGTGTTTTCAAGTAAGCTCCTCACATCTCCTACTCGCATTTTAGACCACTAGACGCGGACAAGTCCTAGCAAATACACCGACATTGATGAACCTAGTTCACCAAAGCACAAGCCCCTTCATGCCCTTCCGACGGATCCGAACTTCAACTCCTTTAAGAGTACATTCGGTGTTTTAACTGAACGCATCAGAAGTACAATCGAAGCTTGTTTATGTTTAATTAATCTTAATATATCGTGATTAAGAGTTTAAAACAATAAAGGACATGATGATCAAGCTTGAAACAATTAAAGTAATAGAAATAAGGTAACAAATCCAAACGCTCGTGTAAACCTTATCGACGCCCGTCCACTAATACCGGACGCTCGTCCACTTAAAATTGCTACAACCTGTATGTAAAATCACCCTTCAAACGCCCGTCCGCTTAAAGCAAACGCCCGTTTGAAGCCGGGCCCGATCCACTAATCCCGGACGCCCGTCCTTCTAAGAACGCTACAATCTGAATCAAAAATCTCTTCGCCAGGCGCCCGTCCAGCTAGTCCGGACGCCCGTCCGAACTACCAAAATCACGAGGCGCCCGTCGACTAGTTCGAGCAGCCCGTCGCCTGGGTTTACCCAAAACCCTAAAATCTTCAAATACGATTTTCAATCCGTTTCTAACCTAAATAACAGCAATTTCAACACATAAAATCACAGGGAAACATATCTAACCATACCATGGCATCTAGGACCATTAACCAACTAAAAAGCCATAACCTTCTTACATCTAAACACTTAAAACCTTAATCTAAACCTTAATTAGATTGTAGGAAGAGCTTCTTACTTGTCTTGCAGCAAAAAAACCAGGTCTGATCAGCCTTGAAACCTGCAGCCTTTCCAACAAAGCTGCTATCCAAACGATGCTCTTCTCACGACGATTCCGGCGTTCGAAACTGATCTGAAAACGATTGAGATTTGCTTTAGATTTTGGTGAAACTGTTCCAACCCTTTTTTTTCTCCCAAGTCGACGGCAAGAAGAAAAGGGCGGCTGCTCTCTTTTTTTTTTTTGACTAATGATCTAGGTTAGGGGATTAATGTGTATAATAGATCCCTTATATATAGTTAATCCCAATGAAATCATTTTTCCATAAAAAAAAACAGAAAATCTCTTTTATTATATACATAATTATCTTGAAAATTACATATATAAATATCCAATTATTTAAACTCCAAATAAAAGGACCGAACCCAATATTTTCGTTTTAAATGAAAATGGCCCTGCTTTTTTCCCGGAAAATCGGAATATTACATGTACAATTTTTTTTGGCAATAAATTTCCAAAAAGAAAAACCTGAAGCATGTACGGAAATCTAGAAAGCTGATAAATTTTCTTCCCAAAAAAATGCATGTATTAAAAGATTTAAGCAAGTCCTTTGAAGAAGAGGAGCAATGAATATGCAGACAGTACTGCAAAGAGCAGAACAACTAAAAACAGATCTTTAAGCACATATTACGGATTGCAAGCATGATGTAACTAACAAAATTTATAGGTAAAATCACGGTGCCTACCCATATAATGCTGCAGTAAATGAACCTTGGATTTGTATTAAACTTTCTTACCAATTATGTAGTGTTTGTACCGGGAGACTAATGAGAACAGAGAAAGCAAATTAAAAGCAAATGTGAAGAGGCTATGCAATATATTAACGGTAAGAGGTATCAATTTTGCTAGGCATATAGGTCACTACATGAACTAATCATGGAAGAAGGGCCTATTACCATAGGAAGTGAAGCCTAGCCCTCGGTTGAAGCAAAGACTCTCATCCCCCAACGCAGAAGCCATCATTCTCGAGTTCATTCCGGTACTGTTACCTTGATAAAAGTCACACCGATCGCCTCAAACTTGTATGATGGGCGTTAATTGCCAACCCCCGGTAACATGTGAAGACATAAACCCCAAAGACAGGATATTGAAGGTGGATGCGTGTAGAGAGACCGGAGGAACAAACGGCGTGAACGCTGCATACACGGGAATTTTTTTCGACCTAATTCGTAAAATGACTGGGCTATTTTTTGCTCGAAGATGGGCCTGGTACATAGGGCCGACCCAAATAATATAAACACTATATAAGTTACTATAAGTGTTCGTCCCTTTGAAAGGCTAATACAAGTTTAGAGGAGGGGGGGGGGGTGAATAAACTTGTCCCTAAAAACTGGATTTAAAACAAATTAAAGTTCAGTTCAAACTTGTGTGGAGTTAAGTTGACTAAGCTGAGTTTAAGTCAAACTGACTTAAGCAAAAACTGAGCCAACCGGCAGCGGATATAATTCTAGCATTTTTCTTGATCTTGTTATTCTATGTGAAATCTGAGTGTGTTAAACTGAATTCTGGTGAATGTCAGTCTATAAACTGTGAGGTGTATAACAATCAATTCTAGGAATGCTGTAGATAAATGCTAAGTAAGTAAGTAAGTACGTAAAGTAAATAAACAAGAATTATAGAGGTTCCAGGAGGTGTAATCCTGTCAATCATCTTTTTCCCTGTGGTGTAGGAGGAAAATTCCACTAGAACTTCTTGAGGTGAGTTGTTACAAAAAGTCCTAAACAATAGTCATTGGCTAATCCCTAGCTTCACTATCTAAACAGTTGTAGAATAGGTAGAATTGCTGTTCTTCAATTTCTAGAACACTGGTCCTTGAAGGGTTACGTATGCCTCTTCACCAGCTAACACCACAAACACAGTCTACCCGACTGCTGTGACAACTGTCCTTGGCAGAACCTTGCTGGTTGGCTTCACAGTCTAAACCTTTGATGTAGAATCAAAGTTGGCTGATTGATTCTCGTTTGTGGTTCTTCAAAGTGTCTGAATCTGGATAAATTCTGTGTAGCTTGAACCCTTGAAGAAATTCTTGATATGATCTTTTTATATCGCAGAGATGATAGCAATTCGAATAAAACGACTAATGCACAAAAATGCTTGTTGATCTTTATAATTCTTCCTTCTGTTTGTTCTTGGTGCAAAGTCCTCTATTTATAGTGTGAGGTCTAACGCTCATCTTGTTTGAATCGAATTGTATCAACGTCATCTTGTAACGGCTATATTTTCTCGACCGCTTACGATGTGTCGATATTTCATCCCATAGAATTGCTTCCTTTTAAACGTTCGATTTGCATTTATCGCTTGTTGGATGGTGACATATAAAACCGAGTTTCTCGATCGCTTTTATCTTGTGTTCATTAGTTGTCAGTTTCTTGACTGGCTTGGAGCATTAACTGAGATTTTACTCTTCTTCAAATATCACTACTCCATTTTTCATTTGATTATAATTGAGTTAATCAGAGTACACCAAATACAATCATCTTCTAATAATTCACTGTCCTTATAATTCTTAGGTCTTCATACAAGATACATAAAGTCAGTTCAGGTCACCACAAACTTGCTCAAGTCTAACTTTATAGTCTCGACTTGTAATCTTCATAACTAAGTTTGAACCATCGCTTCTTCAATCTTCTATAATCGTGGTCTCAGACCCTCGCTTCTTCATCAACTGAGTTTGAACCTCGCTTCTTCAATCTTCTAGATAAGCCAACCGAGTTTGTGTCCTCAAATAACTTATCTTCTTGATTTCATATTGGTGTATTCTCGAGTCGGTTTATTTACCTTAATGATTCCAGCTTTCTAAATGACTTCCGCTTTTCAATTTCACGACACACTAACTATTACAGCCTCAGTCCGATGTAACCTATACAAATATCAGACTCTAGTAAGACCTATACATTAAATTCTAGACATCTTTTAGCTTTCCACTATAATAGCTAGTTTCAAAGACTTCATCAATGAGGTTAAGATAATATTCTCGAGTAAATATGATGAATTATCATCAAAACATAAATTTTATTTCCAACAATTTCCCCTTTTTTGATGATAAAACTCTCCCTAAAAGAAAAGCTTAAAGATCAAAACAATGTAAAACAATGTAAAACTGATTTCATAAGAATACGCAAAATCGAATAGTTACACTTTGTTCAAATAAATTTGACTAAAGACTAAGCTTCTTTTTGTGCTTTTTGTTTAACTGAGATGTACTTAATTTCTTTGTCATGTAGACGATAATCATATTCTAGTTTTGAGTCTTCATTAGAAAAGGTTTTGTTATAGTCTACTTGACTTCCTTCTTTCCATTTTCTCATTATTGAAGCTTCATACCTTCAATAATGAGGATCTAGCTCGATCTACTCATGCTAGAGATGGTAGAGAAGGGAGAAAACCGTAAATAACTCCTCAAAAGCATGGAATAACATTATTTCATGAAATTGTACAATGTAATTGAAAATTATTTTGTTCTTATGAAAATTTATACAATAATCTGTTAAAGCGGCCTTATATAGTTACAGTGACTGACTTATGACTTTCAGAAACCCTAACCGACTTAGTAAAGGCGGTTGAATTAATTTTGTGTCCAACGAGGCTTCGGTTTACCGGCCCTAGCCCACGGTAAACCGGGCCGACTTTTCAGCAGACTTCTTCTTGGACTTTAATCACTTGGCCCAACATGCTCCTTTTGGTCCAGATCCTTTCTCCAATGCTTCAGATTCGGTAAATCCTATAAAACACATAAAACGAGACAAAACAGTGCCAAATCTTCGGGAAAATAACATAGATGCAGAATTACAATCCTGGAAACACACACATAGCGTTTAACACATATTCCACATAATAACGAGCCTATCTATCCTCTCTAGAGCAGAATTCGGGGTGAATATAGGTATAATTAATGGTACCATTTAGAGCGTTATCAGCTACCACCCACTTAGCTTTTGATCGTGCCGAGCAAAAAGGCGAAAAGAAAACATCATGATCAGTACATAAGTTAATTAAAAACAACTGTGCCGAAAAAATTAGAGATGAGGATCATGCACTCATATCCATCAGTCACGCATTAAACACTATTCACACCATGAGCAAATGTGTGTGTGCAATAACTTTCACAACCGCTTAGTAATGCAGACAATCTCACATTAAGTCAACTCAGTAGTCGAACTAACTTGAGCCTCAAAGATGTTATTTATTAGTCAAATTAGCTGGCAAGGCTGATCGAGAACCGAGTATGTATTACTCTTAGGCTTGTGTTTATCGGTCTATGCAAAAGTCGTGTGTCTTACGCTCCATCGACCCAATTTTTGCCAAAGAGAATATAGATGTATATATTTCATTGCACTTCTCTTTCTTGGCGGGTGAACTCTCATTGATTTATCTATCCTCACGGTCTCAATCTTGATAAACTACCGAATCAAATTCCTTTGCCTTTATAAGGGTTGGTGAAACATAATTTGGGATAAAACCAGGGTCAACTCTAGTCAAAGAAATATGCCATCGACTACAAACCAAGGAAAGTGAGTTTTACGTGCTTAAAATGGTGGCTCATAACAGAATGTGTGCTTAATACGCCACTACATCAGAAGTGGGCACTTACTCTTACTTGTAGATCGTGAAACAAAGATGAAGTCAATTAACTCAAAAAGATCAAGGATATCATATTTTGTTCGAAATTCTGCCGAAATTAATCAAGTCTAAATAGTGAACAAAGGCATCAAAGAGAATCAAGATAAGCACGTAATTCATGGAATATAGTGCTAAGAAGCTAAGTGACGCGTCGCACTCCCACTTAAACGAAACATTGTCCCTAATGTGTAAGATGGAAAATGAAAACGAAAAGGAACTTAGCTTCGTCAAGGGTGGAGCCAAAGAAGAATTGGATCGCCTCGCAATGCATCGGGCTTATGTAAGTCGATTTGAAGAATCATGCTATGTAACTCAAACAAACCAAGAAGAATAAGCGGTGACAAGGAATCATATAATAAAATTGCGGTAGTAAAAGAGAAAATAAATAACTCCAAACAATTTAAGCCGACAAAATCATGATATTAAAAATATTCTGCTACATCTACTAGACAGGAAAAAAAATAAAAATAAGAAAATGGAAAATAACAACAATCAAAAGAAAGAAAAACTAATCCACGTCATAATAATCCTCCAGTCATCTCTAGGCTCAAACCCAGGAGGTGGTGCAGAACATGATGTAGCAGTGGTAGAAGAGGATGCTCTTTGATGTGTGGCAGTCCTAGGTGGTGGGGTCGCAGGAGGAACTCCTAGAAAGTCTATGATTCTATCCATCTTGCGATACAGACTCGCATTCTCTCTCGAGTGCTCTTCTAGTAAGGCTCTCTGAGTCCGAGGTGCTCCGATGACCGGAGTATGCTCTCTCTCTGCTCTCTGCCCAACCCGTCTTTGCCCTTTTGAAACTGACTATGAACTAATCATCGGCTCAGGGTCTTCCCACTCATAACTAACCAGAAATTTGACCTCATCCTCTAAAGCGAACATGTCAATCATAGGTGTTGGTCCCAGAGGGGTAAAACTATAGTCGAGGGGGGTGAATGACTATAGTGGAGTTTCAAAACTTTTCTTTTATTTAAAAGCTTTTGGGCAAATGGATAAGTCCCTTCTTACTATGTTGTTTTCAAATCGCTTTAGACAATCACGTAAATAAGTTATGGTGTAGGCAAATTAAATAAATGATGTAAAGTAAATTGCAGAAATTAAATTGACACAAGGCTTATAGTGGTTCAGGGTGGTGTAATCCCTTAATCCACTCTTCTCCTGTGATGATCGGAGGAATTCACTCTTATTTTCACAGATACAATAGTATGATTGTCCTTGGCTTCCCAAGCTTCACAATCTACATGACTATCACTCCTTGACTGCAACAGCTTCAGTGATTCAGTCTCATTTGCTGCTCCTTGAGATCAAAATCTTTCAACAGCTATCACAGGTTCAACTCCTTCTCAGATTGCCTCTGATTCTGTTGTTTTACTTTGATGAGAATGTGATTCACAAACTTGCTTGATCAATCTCAGTGCTGAGTGTATCTTTGTAGCTCTGATGTCTGAGTTGATAACTAGATGTGTCTTTTAAGTTCGGAGAAGGCTTTTAAATTGACAGGGTTTTTGCTTGATTTTTCTCTTTCAATTATTCCACGCCGTTTCATCTTTTCTTTCTCTCACAATGCCTTCTATTTATAGCCTTGAATAACCTTGATTTTGAAATTCCGTCTGCTGGCTATATTAATGAGGGAATAATCCTTGATTTTATTCTTGATTCCCCTTAATTGCATTCTCCTTGATTTCAAAGGATCGGATTCTTTCTTCAATCGCATGTTGGAAAATCCGCCATTGATTGATCCTCTAATGATTGTGCATTTAATACATGATCTTTCTCGAATCTTCAACGATATTAAACCTCGATGTGGTGAGTGTTCCTTCGCTTTTTTAACGGTCGAGCGATCCTTCCGACTTAGCCGATTTAGATCTTCCTTCACCGCTTTGTCTTCACTCACCGAAAGTCGCTTTACTTTGCCGCCACGCTTTTCTTCTTTGCTTCAGTTGAAAGAGAATCTTTGTACTTCACTGATCTTAGATTGGGGTGAGATCAGTGTACACCATATTCGAATATTAATGTACATAACTTGTAGTATAACTTAGACTTGTCCAAGGTCATCACAGACTTCCTTGGTTACAAGTCAGACCTTTAATGTCTCATTGCTTCTCTCGCTGTGCTTGCCTGGCTTCACTCGCCGAATACTGCTTTTGCTTTGCCGTCCTACCAACTAGTACAATACTTGTCTGACTCAACTTATACAACATGTCAGACTCTATGTAGAGACTTATACAGAGAATTCTAACTTATTTCAGGCTTGCTATAACAGCTAGTATGGCCATCATCAAAACATGATAAAATGTTCCTAACAATTTCCCACTTTTTGATGATGCCAAAACCCTCATAAGCCTGAACATAAGTAATCGAAATAATAGGACAAAAATTCAACAGTTTTATTCATCCATCATAGGGCAATAAGATCGAAAACTTTATTCAAAGGTTACAAACTATATTTTGCTTAATTCAGCCTTATACTTCTTGAACTTTGTAGTCTGAACCTCTTCAATGTCTTTCCAATCAATTTCTGGAAACTTCCACTTCCAATATGCCATAGCTGTATATTCAGATACACCCTGAAAGACTCTTTTGGCAAAGAGTCTGTTGAAATCCGGCATGGTCTCATTTGTCTTAGGTTCTCCAAAATGTTTTTCAAGTCTTTCCCTAGCCTCAGCAATATGTGAATCTGCAAACTTGAGGCTTTTGTAGAGACTCCACTGCTCCTGTTTCTCCATTCTTCCCATAGGATTGAAGAATTTTTGCCATATATTTGAATTCATCTTGTTGTTCAGCTGGCAAATCTTCTGGTCCTTTTGCAGATAGTGGTATGGCTGAGCTTGGTTTGTTGTTGGTTTGTTTGAGAAGTGCAAATTCTCTTTTGACTTCATTGTAGAGTTTGGTCATATCGCTTCATCCTTTCATCCCGATAGCTTAGCCAATCACCCAAGCTTCATCTTGTGAGGAGTGAGGATAAAGTCCTTCCCAGACTCTCAAAATTCTCTTACATGGTCCAAGACATTGCATCATATTTTGCTTTGCTTTGGTGACCAAAGTAAGTTCCCAGGTTCCCAAGATGTCCGAGTCGCCGCTTCTTCGCTTTTTCCTCCGTGCCGAGTCCGTGTTGACTAGTGATCCTCTTGGCCGACTAGATCCAAGCCTTTGCTGTCTGCCGGATCTGTCTCTATCATCATCTTTTCTTTGCATGGGAAGAGGAAATCCAATGCAGGGTTCTTTTAGGGCTTTTTCTCTTTTTTCTCTGACCCTTCTTTGCTGTTCTTCTGCTTCATTTCTGATTCTTATTTCTCTGTCTCTTGCTCTCAGTTGTTCTTCAGTGAAATTTGGTGGTCTGATTGTCGATCCTTCAGGTTCAGGCTTATCCCGATTTTCCCCCTTTTTGGCAGCATCATCCCTTTGCTGGAGTAAGATGCTATTTGTGGCCTCTGCCGTGCCGATCAGAGAGTCAAGCTTTGATTCAATAGATGTGAATCTGTGGTGATGATCATTCAGTTTCTCATTCACACTACGAAATTTGATGCCAAAGGCCACTGCCATTGATTCATTTTCTTAGGGAATATGCTGTCTGAGCCCTGCAAGATTGTTGGTGATATTGATAATAAGCTGCTTCATCAGATTTCCCTGTTGTTGAACCACAATGTTTTGTGCATTAATGTACTCTGCAATGGCCTGAAACTTGTGTTCAATGGAGGAGCTTTTGTCATTAAATGCTGAAGTCATGGATCTGAGATACATTGCTTGCTGCTCCAATTCTTCAGCCAGCAGGTCTGTTGCTTTCTCAAAAGTTTCATTGGTAATGCCAGTGGCCAGCTGAGAGAGTTTGAGCCTTGTGTCACCGGTTCGATCTGCTTGTCGTTGTCCCTTTGTCTTGATGTTGAGTGACATCTGCTCCAGTTTCCAAATCGTCAAGAATTTGGGTAGATGTGTATGCTGGAGTTGCTTGAGCTGCAGTTCCCCCTATCTCTGTGCCGGAGGTTGCTTTGACTGGTGTGGCAAAGAAATTGAACCAAAGTCCACAATGTGTGTGTTGTCAGCTTGAACATTCACATTCAGTGGTTGAGTGGTCGCCTTTGCCGGAGTTGAGGACTTGTTGGATGCTTGTGGTTTCAAGAATGTACGGAGAAGAGTTGTATCATCAATTGCATCCGCGTGGAGCTTCTCTCTCTGTCTTTACCAAAATCACCATCATTATCATCATTATCATCATGATCATCATCATCATCATGATCATCATCTTCCCCGTCGTTTGAGTCATCACTCTGTCTCCCAGAGGCCTGGGGCAGTTTTGTCTTGGCTGCATCAACCAAGTCCCATGAGGCGATTCATCAAGTACACCTACCAGAGTTGTGATTCCCGTAAAATTAAATAGCCATGCTTCTTCAAAGAAGCATGCGGTCCGAGTCTTGAAGTTGTTGTCCGAATCCCCTCCTTCAACTCAAGATAACTGCACTTCGATCATCTATATCGCTTGCGCATAATTGTGTAGCTTCTTCCTGAGATGCCTCATCATCTCCAAGATCTTCCTATTAGGATGTTGCTCATCCTCACTGCCATTCTCTTCTTCCTGTTGCTCCACATCGCTTTCGAATCCTCTTCCTCTTTATCTTCATCAATTAATTTTCCAAAGTCTGCCTTGTCCAGATTTCTTTAAGCTTTTGCTTCTTTCTTTGACTGTAGTGATTTGTGTGGATTTCTTCCTTTTCCGTCTCCTGCCTTCTTTTGTTGTTTAAGATAGGTAAACATGACTTTGGATTCATGCAGCTTGTGGAGTTGAACAAGAGGGACTTTAAGACATTGCATTAGATAGTGTAAATCAATCCCATATGACTTTTTCACCCGTGAATTGGCCTTTCTTTGTCTTTCCCTCTTTTATCCCCTTCTTTCCGCTTTTACTTCCCTTGGATTTGCTCTTTGATGCGTAGGAAGAAGTATTTTGCCCAATTGAATTGTAGATTGTTGTAAATGATTCCCATTAGCCGCATTCTAATTTCATCATGGTATTATTTGCGCCAACTTTCCTTCAATGGTTTTGCCAATTAGGTCACTAAATTCATTGAATGGTTTCTTCAATGCAGATCTCGCATGCTTGACTTTTGTAGATCCTGGTTTGCTTGCTTTGGCGATAGTTGTCCGTAAATCATCCAAGTTTTGTGATACCAATGTTACTTTTGCTTGACCTTTATTTGAGAGTTTGAGATGTTTTCGAATTACCTTTTCTATAATCACCACTTCTTTGCCGTTGACAGATGCAACGATCTTGTCCGCTTCCCACTCGTCACCTTCTTCAAAGCAGAAGAGCCCAGATACGATTGTGCAGATTTCCGTAAGATATGAGATTTTCATAGCACACCTCGGTTATTGGAGGATTGAAAAAGGTTGATAATTTTAGATTTTCACACCTCCGCCGCCAATCGCTTAGCATGCTCGCCATTTCCGCACGCTTTGTAGTGTTCGCTTGGAAGAATGAACCAAAGGGCAATCGATTTTTCATACCCACCGGGTGATTGAGGAAGATGATGCCATTGTTGAAGAGAGAGAGGGTTTGAAAATGAACTTGAAACAAGAGTAGGGTTTGTAATTTGCAAGAGAGCGTAAAGATTTCAAAATCTTTAAGTCCGGTTTATATAATGTGATTTGGGTAGTGTGAACGTGGTTTGAATATGGAAGGATTTTGTGACATCATGGCGTGATTTTTGTATGTGAATTGCGATATTCGAGCGTAATGGGGAGTGGTTTGAGGTAAGTAATGATAGAGCCCTGAATCGAGGAGTTTTCAATTCAAAAATAATACAATTACCTCCATGATCATTAATTGATCTCCACGTGTGTAATCTTTCACGTAATAATCCTCCATAATTGCCTTATTCTCCACGTGTAATCGTAATTGATTTTGTTCACACTTTTAATTTGTCCAAGTCTTTATTTCGTGAAGTGCCTTGACCGTCACTTAGCCGATCAAATGGGTTCTTCATTGAGTCGCTCCATTTACCTGCTCCTAACAATCGCTTAAGTTACCTTCATCGATACCAGCTGCCTTGCCTGCTACACCTCCTCCTCGTAACGGCAAAGGTTGTACCAGCTTGATGAAGTCACTTAGCCGATTACTCCGGCTTGGCCGCTCCTTGATACTTAGCAATTTCAATCATTCCTAACTCGCTTCTCAACATACTAAATCTTTCATAGCCGAGTGGTTTAGTGAAGATGTCACCAATTGATCTTCAAGAGGTATGTATTTTATGATGACATCTCCTTTTCAACATGGTCTCTCGATAAAATGGTGTCTCACATCAATGTGTTTTGTTCTCGAATGCACATCGATTTTCAAGAATAGATATTGCACTTGTGTTATCACACATGATTGGAATTGTTTTCTCTTCGATTCCATAGTCCCTTAGTCGTTGTCTTATCCAAAGTATTTGAGCACAAAGAAATACTACTACCGCGCTATATATTCTCGCTTCACCGTTGATGTATATATGGAGTTTTGCTTTTGCTAAACCAAGAGACTAGTCTGGTTCCTAGCATTTGACATGTTCCAGAGGTGCTTTTTCTATCTATTTTTGCATCCAAAGATAGTCGAGTCCAATATGAGATCAATTTTAATCCTCCATCTTTTGGATACCAAATTCCAACATTTATAGTGTTTTTAAAGTATTTGATTATCCTTTGGTCGCTAGAAGATGTGATTCTTTTGGTTGAGCTTGAAATCTTGCACACACTCCTACCGCAAACGCTTATATCAGTCTACTTACGCTTAAGTATAATAAGGATCCAATGATTCCTCTATACATTTTCTCGATCAACATCCTTTCCTCGCTTCATCTTTTCCAAGTATGACTCGCACACATTGGTGTGTCTCATTGTGCCACTTGTATTCATCCCATACTTGTGTATCAAATCTCTTGTGTACTTGTCTTGACTAATCAAAATGCCATCCTTCATTTGCTTTACTTGAAGGCCAAGGAAATAGTTTAATTCTCCCATCATGCTCATCTCAAATTTGCTCTTCATCAGTTTGCAAATTTCTCACAAAGCTTTTCATCCTCCGATCCAAAGATTATATCATCAACATAGATTTGTACTAGCAATGTGCTTGCTCCTTCCTCTAGTTTGAATAGAGTCTTGTCAATAGTTCCCTTGTTGAATCCATTTTTGATCAAAAATTGTGATAGTGTTTCATACCAGTGCTTTAGGTGCCTGCTTGAGGCCATAGAGGGCCTTCTTGAGTTTGTATACTGCCTTCTTTTCCTTTGATTTGAAATCCAGGAGGTTGTTCTACATAAACTTCTTCTTCCAAAAGTCCATTTAGGAATGCACTATTGACATCCATTTGATAGACTTTGAAGTCTTTGTATGCAGCAAAAGCTAGAAAAGAGTCTGATTGCTTCCAATCTTGCTACTGGAGCAAATGTTTCATCATAATCTATTCCTTCTGCTTGAGAATAGCCTTTTGCAACTAGCCTTGCTTTGTTTTTGACAACAGTTCCTTGCTCATCCATCTTGTTCCTCGAATACCCATTTTGCACCAATGATGTTGGCCATATCTCGTCCACAACAAGTTCCCAGACTTCATTTCTTTCAAATTCATTTAGTTCTTCTTGCATTGCTGTGATCCAATCTGCATTTTGGATTGCATCATCTATGGTCTTGGGTTCCACTTGTGATAGAAAGCAAGTTAGCATGTGCTCCAGTTGTCTTCTGGTTCTAACTCCTGTGTGAATATCTCCAATAATTTGTTCTTCAGGATGGTCTCTTAGCCAGTTTAGATCTGGTTGAAGTTGTTCTTCACTTGGTGCTTCCATATCTTCATGCTGAGCATGAACTTCAACTTCAGGTACTTATTATGTTGTATTGATATGTGGCTCCTCTTGATTTTCAAAGTGATGATTCAGAATAGTAGCTGGTATGGTTGCATTTGTATAGATTTCTTTCTGTGCTGCTTTCTCTTCTTGGTCTTGAAGATCTTCACCATTTGTATTTGGTTCATCAAAACCACATGTATTGATTCTTCAATCACCAATGTTCTTTATTGAGTACTCAATGCTTTGTCGGTGTCCGAGTATCCCATGAAGATTGCTTCATCAGCCTTCTCATCAAAGGTATGCAGCTGGTTCATGTTTAAGAAAAAACATTTTGATCCAAACATACGAAAATATGAGATATTGGGTTTTCTACCATTCCATATTTCATATGGAGTATTTCCATTATATTTGTTGATGATTGATCTGTTTTGTGTATGACATGTTGTGTTTGCTGCTTCAGCCCAAAATCTCTTTGGCAAGCATGCTTCAGCAATCATTGTTCTAATCCGCTTTTTTGAGTTCTGCTTTTCTTTCTCGCTACACCATTTTTTTGTGGAGTGCCTGCTGCAGATAGTTGATGTAGTACTCCATTTTCTTCACAGTAGGTTCTGATGATTTCATTTAGAAATTCAGTGCCTCTGTCTGATCTGATCTTTATGATCTTTAGTTCTTTCTCATTTTGGAGTCTTCTTAGCAAATCTGGCAGCTTTTCGAGTGTCTCTTTCTTCTTGTTCATGAAAATGGTCCAGGTGTACTTTGAGAAGTCATCCACCACTACAAGGGTGTATTTCTTACCACTCACACTTACTGGTGTGATTGGTCCAAACAGGTCCATGTGTAACAGATGTAGAACTCTTGTTGTAGATTTGATAAGGCTTTGACTTGAATGAACTTTTGATCTATTTTCCTTTCTGACATGCATCGCATAGACTTTCTTTCTTGAATGTGATCTCTGGCAAACCTTCAACTAACTTGTTCTTTGATAGTTTGTTGATGGTCTTGAAATTCAGATGATTTCATCTTTTGTGCCAAATCTAGCTTGTAGATTGTTTGTTTTTGACCAGCAGACATGTTTCTGCCTTGGCTGTTCTTCAGTCCACAACATACATGTTGTCTTGTCTTCTACCTGCAAGAACCACTGTGTTGGTTTGGCTGTGAATCACTTTGCATCCTTCTTTGTTGAAGTGCACATTGTAGCCTCTGTCACAAAATTGACTGATGCTCATCAGATTGAAATTTAGTCCCTTGACATATGCCACATTTTGAATCTTCAAATTGCTCTTGAGTATTATGCCTTCCCCCTTAATCTTGCCAGGGTTTTCTCTTGCCTCCAAATGTGACTTTGGGTCCATCAAAAGCCTTGAAGTCAGTGAGCCATTTCTTGTTTCCTGTCATATGTCCGAACATCCACCGCTCTATGTACTGACATCCTACAAAATAGATTAATTAAGTTTAGGTACCTTACACTCGCTTGGGTCCATACTGCTAGCAATCATGCCTCCCATACCAAGTGTGTATCCAAAAGGTCTTTTTTGGATAATTGAAGTCATCAATTTCATATGTATAAGGCATGGCGTAATAGCTTCTAATATTCTTGTCAAGGTATATTCGATACTTTTCTCCACCTTTTGGTGCATTTACATCCTTCTTCACTTTCCAATATGGAGTAGAAACCTTTCTTGCTTCAAGTGTCTAGAATGATTGGTTTTTCTTAATCACATGATGCATTTTGTTGAATGGTTTCTCTTGTATTTTGAGGTGCAACATTCCAATCATCCTTTGAAGGGTAAAGTCCGCTTTACCTTTCGGGATGGCTATTGTTCTTGATTGACTGGAGTGAGGATTTAGTCTCACTGTTTCACTACACTAGGTTTTGACTTCACCGAACAGATGATCTGTTGGAACTATGGTCTGCGCCCCTTTATAAATTTTTATCCATTAATGGTCCTGAATTTAGAATTGTGTTGACCATTATTTCTACTTTCATCCAGCATCATGTAGCCAAGACTGGATCTCGATCCAAACCTTTTGAGGGTTTGTAAGTCGGTGCTTTTAGTGGTGCAAGGGTTACCTTTTATCGTGAGGAGATTTTCTTAATCGATCATCAATGATGTATGTATGATCATCCGCTTTTGTTGATCATTTAAGTAGGTCTCCCATCGTTAATTCAAATTTTTGCTTTATCCAGCTTTTTCTTTAATCTCTTATTTTCTTTTCTTAGATCCTTGTATTCCTTTTCCGTAATTTCATGATTCTTTTCAATTTCATCAAATTTAGTCATGAGATTTTGACTAGGTCTCTTGTATCTAATGGGAGAGTATAAGATTGTGCAAAGGTCGATGTGGATGTATTAGATGAAGAGTAAGAGCTAGATGATACCTCAGATTAATCTGATTCTTTAGCCATTAGACATGGGCTTGTTTCTTCAGTGTCTGAACTTTCAATTTCATCTTCATCCAATTCTTTGGTCATGAGGCATATGCATGCTTTCTCCTTTCTCGAGTCGCCTTCTTCATCACTATCGCCTCAATCATTATCGATTATTCTTCATTCTTCTCACTCCGGATTCTCGCCTTGAGTGCCTTCTTGCTTTTTCTTTCAAATGCTTTGTATTTCTTCTTTTCATCATCTTTGTCATTTTCTTCAGTGACAATCGCTTTGAAGTGACCTTTCTTGTTGCAGCTTGAAGCATCTTTTTATTCATCATCTTTCTTCTTCATGTCTCTCGCTTGAGCTTGACCTCTTGTTTGATGATGAATTTCCTTTGAAGGGCTTCTTTTGCTAAAATTGTCAAAGCGCTTAACCAATAAAGCTACATGTTCTTTAAGTTCATGTGTTTCTTTGTCGATGTAATCGGCAAAGTTACTTTGGTCGGGTGCAACCAAAGCAGTGTTGAGTTTTTGTGTCTCTCGCCGAGCACCATCTTCACCGCTCAATTCGAATTCATGAGCTTTTAATCGGGACATCGAGTCGAGTGTCGTTGCTTGCAAGATTTGTTGTTCCTCCGATTACGGATGTTATGATCTTCCATCTTTCGTAGTCCTCTCAAGATCTTCAAGCATACTTCTTTTGGGATATGTGTGTCCAAGTCGTTGTAGTTCATCGATGATGCTTGAGAGTCTGCTGTCCATTTGATCTATGGATTCACCAGCCTTCATTTTGAAGTTTTCAAACTTCTGCTTTGCAAATGTATAATTTGTTTTCTTTAATCGCTTGCATCCTTCATTTATCAATGATAGCTTGTCCCACATCTCCTTTGTCGCTTTTGCGCCTTTGATTCTCATGAACATGTTGCTATCTAGGGTCTTCAAGATCATGTCTTTGCAACAAAGTCCAGGTTTGCTCTTCTCATGTCATCCTTGTCCAATCATTTTTAGGTTTGTCAATTTCCTTTCCTTGATCTCGCTTCCTCGTGCCTACCACAAGAGTGATTGTGATTGGTCCATCATTAATTACATTCAAAGATCTCTTCATGAGTTGTCGCAAGATGAGATAGCATTCTTATTTTATATTCATCAAAATTATTAACATTAAAAACAGTACTTTTGACAAGAAGTTTGAGGAATCCATCAAAGGCAAATGAAGATATAAATGTAAATGTATAGAAAACTCAGATTTGAAAACTACTTTGAAAATATGTGATCTCCTTGTTACTGTAAATTAGATCTCAATGTGTTCTCGATATTAGAACACCGCTCGATACCAATTGTTGGTCCTAGAGAGAAGTAAAACTATAGTCGAGAGAGGGGGGGTGAATGACTATAAGGAGTTTTAAAAATTTCTTTTATTTAAAAGATTTTGGGCAAATGGATAAGTCCTTCTTACTATGTTGTTTTCAAATCAGCTTTAGACAATCACGTAAATAAGTTATGGTGTAGGCAAATTAAATAAATGTTGTAAAGTAAATTGCGTAAATTAAATTGACACAAGGTTTATAGCGTTCAGTGGTGGTGTAATCCCTTAATCCACTCTTCTCCCCGTGATGATCGTAGGAATTCACTATTGTTTTCACAGATACAATAGTATGATTGTCCTTGGCTTCCTAGCTTCACAATCTACAAGACTATAACTCATTGACTCGCAATGCCTTTCAGATTCACTCTCCTTTGTCGCTTCCTTGAGATCAAAATCTTCAACAAATTATCACAGTTCAACTCCTTCTCGATTGCCTCTCGAATCGCTTGTTTTACTTTGATGCTAATGTGATTCACAAACTTGCTTGATCAATCTCAAGATCGAGTGTATCTTTGTAGCTCGATGTCCGAGTTGATAACTAGATGTGTCTTTTAAGTTCGTAGAGAAGGCTTTTAAATTGACAGGTTTTTGCTTGATTTTTCTCTTTCAATTATTCCACGCTGCCTATCTTTTCTTTGTCTCACAATGCCTTCTATTTATAGCCTTGAATAACCTTGATTTTGAAATTCATCTCATGGCTATATTAATGAGGGAATAATCTTTGATTTTATTCTTGATTCCCCTTAATTGCATTCTCCTTGATTTCAAAGTGATTGATTCTTTCTTCAATCGTATAGCGTAAAAATCCGCCCTGATTGATCCTCTAATGATTGTGCATTTAATGCATGATCTTCTCGAATCTTCAACGATATTAAATCCGATCCGTGAGTGTTCCTTCGCCGCTTTCGTAACGGTCGAGCAATCCTTCCGACTTAGCCGATTTAGATCTTCCTTCACCGCTTTGTCTTCACTCACCGAAAGTCGCTTTACTTTGCCGGTTCACGCTTTTCTTCTTTGCTTCGCTTGAAGGAGAATCTTTGTACTTCACCGATCTTAGATTGGGGTGAGATCTGTACACCATATTCGAATATTAATGTACATCACTTGTAGTATAACTTAGACTTGTCCAAGGTCATCACAGACTTCCTTGGTTACAAGTCGACTTTAATGTCTCAGATTGCTTCTCTCGCTTGTGCTTGGTCGGCTTCACTCGCCGAATATCTGCTTTTGCTTTGCCGCCCTACCAACTAGTACAATACTTGTCTGACTCAACTTATACAACATGTCGACTCTAAGTATGGACTTATACAGAGAATTCTAACTTATTTCAGCTTGCTATAACAAATAGTATGGCCATCATCAAAAATGATAAAATGTTCCTAACAATAGGCCCATAAGGCAATTGGTTGCGCCGATGTGACGGCAAGCTCATTAATCACGGTTGTGCATCGTGAGACCTATGTTGAATGGAGATCCTTCTCTAAGTAGAACATCAACTCTACCCTTTTCGGTCCGGATGCACACCGTATGCTTGGTCGGTAGAAGCGCGAGCACAAACAAACCTATTGACCACCTTCCTATCCCAGTGATAGCTCGCTTTCCAGAAGATGGTGGTGTCCGCAGTTTGCGCTTCCATTGCACCACAAAGTAATCAAGAATCATATCCATCATCCCAAGATCTTCAATATTGGTCGAGGATGTGTACTCATCTGGCCAACCGTGGATTGCGAACCCCGTAATATGCATTGATCCGCCGATAGAAAAATCAATCTTAACCTCATGGACATCGTAAATGTAGCTCCGTGGTTATGCAAAACATAAGCATATAATTCTATTACCACCATGGCGCTGAACCATGTCGGTGCCGCAGCCATATCTAGAATGTCTTGTACTTGTAGGCTCATGGCAAAATCTCACCGCATCGTCCAACTCTACGCCCGCTCGAAAGCAATCGGTCTTCCGCTCCAATGCCCTCGAACAATTCGTAGATCCCTAAAGGATGAAATTGCTCAACCCCGCCTATCAAAGGGTTAGCATCTCCGTAAACACTGATAACCAATGGGACAATGGATGGTCCGCTACGCTTGGTACCCATCCTAGATGATAATAGAACAAAAGTCGATGTTGATTCTCAAGAAGGTACCTCGTAAACCGCCCGAATCCACGGTTTACCGACCGATTTTTCAGGGTTACCGATCGAACAAAGGCTTCCGTAATGGAAGATGAAGAACTACATCACTTCACTAGCACAACAAAACTAAACATCAATAGGGGTGAAGAAAATGGTATGGTTGGTGTTTTTTGTTTAAAAATGGAAGAAATGTTGGATTTTGGGGGAGATGTGGTGGTGATAGTGGTGAAGGTAAGAGAAATGGAAGAGTTTTGGTGATTTGAGAAGAAGATAGTAGATGTGAATTGTTGGTCCTTGGAAAGGCTAACACAAGTTTGAGGGGGGTGAATAAACTTGTCACCAAAACTAATCTCGAGCCGAAAGCCCCAGAACTGAAGTTTCTTCAAACTCAAACTGATCTTCGCTTTAGTTTTGTTCCCGCCCCTTAGCTTGTGCGGAGTTCGCTTAGCTCAACTCAATATAAGTTAATGTCGACTTATATTTAGTCTTGTTAATCAGCAAATGATAAAATATTAGCCTTTAACAACTAGTAATTTTAGTTTTGATATGAAAACCAAAGATAATAAAATAAATGAATGCATAAAGTAAATAGACAAGAATTATGTAGGTTCCAGGGGTGTAATCCTCGCACGCCCTCTCTTCCCTTGTGATGCGGAGGAAAATTCCACGAGAACTTCTTTGAGATGGCCCAGCTACATAAAAAGTCAAAACTCGATAGTCCTTGGCTAATCTCTAGCTTCACTATCTAAACACTTGTAGAACAGTAGGATTGCCGCTTCTTCAATTGTTTGAACCACTCGGTCCTTGGAGGGTAGAATTGCCTCTTCACCACTCATCACAAACACAATCTTCCCGATCGCACTCAACTGCCCTTCACACCTTCTGGTGTTTCATAGCCTAAACCTTTGATAAAATCAAAGTTGAGACTTTGAATCAATGACTATGATTCAACCGTGATTTGAGCTCTTCTTCCTGATGATTAATTTAAGCACACCTCAGATTTCTTCAAATGTTAGCTCTAAAACCGCTTGAATATGCTTGAATCACTTTGAAGAAATTTCTTGATTTTGCAATTAAGTGCTTAGCAGTATTCTTTTGAATTTGGCTTTCCCTTAATTTGATCCTTTTTTATTAGAAAGATTTTCTTGCTTTATTATCATATACCTGCATACTTTGATGTTGTAGAGGTAATCTATTTATAGGGGTTCATTCAACATTCATCCAAATTTGTAACGGCTATATTTTCTCGATCGTTTCTCCCGTGTCAAGAATCATCCAATGAAATTGTTTTCTTTACAACGCTCGATCGCATTTTCATTTTGTTGATGACTAACTTATAAAACTGAAGTTTCTTATCGCTTTATATCGAGTTTATTATTTGTCGCTTCTAATCGACTTGGAGCATTAATCGAGATTTTACTCTTCTTCAAATATGAGTACTCAGCTTTCATCCGATTATAATTGACTTAATCGTAGTACACCATGATACATTTATCATCTAAGAATTCATTGTCCTTATGATTCTTAGTCTTCATACAAGATCCATAAAGTCGGGCCTCAGTCACCACAATCTTGCCTCAAGTCCAACTTTATAGCCTCGACTTGTAATCTTCATAATCGAGTTTGAGCCTCGCTTCTTCATTCTTCAATAACTGAAGTTGAACCTCGCTTCTTCATTCTTCAATAACCGAGTCTCAGGTCCTCGCCTTCACTCTTCTAGATAAGCCAACCGAATATGTTCCTCAAATAACTTATCTTCTTCAATCTTCTCGTTGGTGTGCTCTATTGTCGCTTTTTTAGAATCTCAACAGATTAAATAACGCTTTCTTCATTTCTCGCCGGCCAAGAACTATTACAAAGGCTTGTCCGATTTAACTTATACAAATATCAGACTTTAATAAATCCTATACATTGGCATCTAGACATCTTTTTGCTTTGCACTATAACAGCTAGTTATGACACTTCATCAATGGGGTTAAGAACAATTAACAAATAGGCGATGAATCATCATCAAAACATAAATTTCATTTCTAACAATTTCCCCCTTTTTGATGATGTCAATACCCTCCGTAAAAGCAATGCAAAAAGATAAAAGACAAAATATAGTAAGCAACACCATGAACTGAGAAACTGAAACTTTATTTGATAGCTGAGTTACAAGGTTTGAATACTAAAATACAAATAAATTCAATTTCTTGGTTGATTATCATAGTTCTCCGCAACAATTCTCATTTCCTCATTCGTGGCTGAATGTTCAATTCCATGAATGCTTGCCCAAATGTTCCATGACTGAGATAAATTGTTTTTCTTGAAAAATTTACTTTTGAATAGAGCTGCAAATGTAAAGACTGATGTCCCGAGTCTTTCATTGGTGGCTGTTCTTAGTAGAGTTTGAATAAATTCAGGTTCAGCCTTTTCAACTTTCTCTGAAGCATTATCTAAGGTACCATCTGCTTCCCATTTCTTCAGTTTATTCCAATAGTACACAAGTATCTTCTGCATGTGTAGAAATGTTTCAAGAGATTCTTCTTTTGATACTCCTTCTCTCTCTGGTAAATTATTGAATAGATTGTAGAGACGAGAATCCGCACTCAACTCTTTTGTCGCTTGGTTCTCGAGTATTTAACAATCGCCCATCTCATCATCAAGAAAATCTCCTCTTGCTTTCTTCGCCACTCAACTTATCATCAACATTTGTGAGGGCTTGTGGCATTTCAAATGCATGGGACTTTTAAGATATCCAAACTTTCCCCCTTATTGACATTATCTTTATTAATCAGGCTTTTGATGTAAGCATTCAATGTTTGTTGAGTTGATGCCAATATGGTTTGAGTCACAACTGAGTCCTTTAAGCCCTGTTCCATTAAAAACATTCTGTCCACTAGATTACTGAGAATGCCTTCCCAACTGTCTTGAGTTTCATTTTTCTTTGTGACATGTTCAGTGGTTGTTTTCCGAATCTCAAGCAGAGTGGTTTGACAATTGTCATTCACAGTATCCATCTTTTTTTCAAGCTTGGATCGTTCATCTTGACTGGCTTCTAAGGATTTTAAAACTTTTCCGAATAAGCTTTTATCATCCTTTTGAATTCTGAGTATCTCATTGTGATAATTTCTAATGAGATCAACTTGAGTAGGAACATCTTGTGAATTTCTTCCTTGTTGTCCCTTTGACTTGCTTGTCTCAGCCTCTGTCAAATTAGCTTGCTTTAGAGGTGAGAGAACGACTTCCTTCAGTTTTTCCCTAAATTCAGCTGATTGTCTTTTCTCTTCCGATCAAGCTTTCGCCTTCCTCCAATCTTGATGAATCAATAACTTTTGCGGGTGACAAATGTACTTCCAGTTCATCATCTGATTCTTCCCCAGGTATGTTTGCCAAAGTTCTTGCTGTTTCAAGTGTGGATTTATCAGTGGGAGATTGGTAGCCTCCTTCTGCTTCTTTGTCCGGTCGTGTTTCGTATAAGCTGTAACTTGAGCTTCCACCGCTTCCATCGTAACTACTAGAGTCTTCATTAGTATTTCGCTCGTCAGCAGCTTTCTTTTCTTGTATAGAGGCATGAATCCCTTTTGTAGGTCGATCTTCCTCAAAATCATCATCAACAATCTTCTTAGAGCTTCCACTCGCTATGGCTTCCTTCCAATAATCAAGCTTCTAATCAACGATACCCTTGATTTAGAATTCTTCGGTATTGATTATCTCCATTAAACTTGTAATGTTGTATAGATCGAATACCCATTTCTCAATAATCTCCATTTCTCGCACGCCGACTTCTTTGATTATTTATAGAACCGAACTTCCAAGTTTTGTATCTTTGCAATCGCCATAATCAGCTTCATTAGTTCCAGATGATCGATGGAGATTTGAATGGTGTGAGGGTGTCCTCGAATCCCTTGTGATCTCATGATCTTCTCCTTGAGTAGAACTTCAATTTGTACGGGATCATCGGGCTTGCATAAGATTTGTTCTCACTGGTTTCTCCTCACAGTGAATTGGGAGAACTGATGTTCCTTTTCAATATCGTAAGTCGAAATTTTTGGCTCTCACTTACAAAAATTTTCACTTACATCTTCTTCAACGGCTTGTTTTTCACTTTGCTCAGTTCCAATTCAACAATTGGAACTTCTTTCATTGTGTGTCCAAGTGGTTCAATTTTTCATGAACTTGTTCATCCAATTGAATAAACTTGGTTGATTCTCATATTGCTTCACCTCTCCTTTTCTTCAAAGTTTGAGAAGTCGAAATTCTTTGGCGCTTCTTTTGTTCCAAGTCAGTACAGATTCTCGAGGAGTAGACTTAGACCTTGAAAGCAACATAAGCATGTTCAATGTTGTTTCATCAATCACCTTTCATCACAATTTGATTCTTCATTATCGGATCAGCCTCGTGGTCTGCTCTCTGAGTTACAAATTTCTTTTTTTCAGAAGTCGCCAACAACCGCCTCTCGTTGATAACTTCGCTTTTCATTATTTCCATTCCTTGTGAATGCATAGCTTCTTCTTGAGTTGGTAAAACCTCGCCATCAAATTGAATGGATTCGTGAGATTAACTTCGCTTGCACTTCAGGCCGATCCACAAGAACTTCATTTAGCTTCTTGAGTTGATGACATTTCTATTGATTTCTCGCCACGCTTTTCCTCGCTTTTCCAACCGCTTTTCTTTCTTCAAGTCTTCAAATTGTGCTAACACTTCATCTCCAGCTATGGTTCTTTTGATTTCCGCTTTTCTTCTTCTTGAGTTCACCTCGCTTTCACCTTCCTTTTCTTTCTTTTTCTTCCTTAATATCAATCTTTCCACAAGAATCGGTGTTTTTTTCTTAGCAACTCCAAAGTGATCGAGTATCTTTTGGACTACTAATGCTGAGTTTTCTTGTGATAAAATCTTCCTTTGTTCACGCCGGTCTTCTTTTGGGTACATCAATTGATCAGGCTATCAATTGATCAAATAGATACCTTGCCCAATTGAAATCTTTTTCAAACCAGATTATATATAGCAAATCTAGTTTTGCTCCAGATAAATTGCTGAAGTTTCCAGCATTCCCAATTATGCAATTTGCCAGCAACTTTGAAAGAAAATTAAACTCGGCTTGACTAGTGCTTGTGCTCCTGTCGTCAGAAGATGCCAGATTCACCATTAATTGCTATATCTTTCCATAAATTCTCTTTCTGTTTTTTAGTCAACTTAATGGCTGATGTTCCTCCGGATTTGTCAAACCCAAAGATTTTTGCAATTAACTCTTCATTGACTTTGATTTCCTTATCACTGACAGTGGTGATGTAGGTTTGTGTGTCTTCTCCTTCTACAGTTGTTCTACCAAATTGATAGAAGTCTCCGATGCTTTCTAAACAAACACTTTTTAGATCGATGTTGAAGGCAAATTTTCCAACTTTAATTTTTCGAATTTTTGTCGCAATAGAATTGATTGTAGTTTGATCAACATACTTTGCAATATATTGATCAAGAGAAACGATCATTCCAGGTTCAACACGAGTGAAGGTCATTTTTTCTGGATTTGATTGAAGATTTGAAAATTTGAAATTTAGAGAGTAGATTCAGAATTCAAGCGTAAAGAATTTATATAAAAGAAAATTCTGGATATTTATAATTTGGAGTGGGGGTAGTTAAGAATTGAGTGGGACTTAAAACGTCTTGTCATAAATGTGTTGAGATTGCGATAAAGTGGGTGTGTGGAAATTATGAACGGTTTAGATTGAGAAGGACCATGTCTTTTCTTGATAACCGTAGCTAGATAAAAGTGAGTAAAGAAGGTACGATGTATTAACAGCTATATATTCTCAGTTTTGTCCTCATGTTGAATTCAAAACTCGCCAGAATACAACTCAATTTTGTGTATTGCATTTTTCACTTCTCAGCTGGTTGTGTTTCTCCTGCAAAACAAAGTGAGAAATTTTTGGTACCCATATATTTTTGGGTCCTAACTGATTAGCTCGTGATGGTACAACTTTATACCTCTTTTGACATTTTGACTGTGTGAAGTCAGTCTTCACAAACTTTTCCTGTTTTGTCATAACAGTTTTAAATTTGTTCAGCTTGTGAAACTGATGTGATGGTCTATTCCAATCTTCATCAGTGGGTAATAATCTTCCTTTCCCTCTGAGTCTATTAATCCTTGAATGATCTTCATTCTTAGATGGATATGACTTGAAGATTTTTCTTACTGACATCGGATCAGTTTTACTGTTTTCAGCCTTCTGAGTTTTTCTGTAAAATCTGTTGGCTTGGTGAATTTTACCAATTGATTTTTTAGTTTTATCAGTTTGTGCATTTGACTGTGCTGAGTATTTAGCAGTTCTAATAACTTTATCAGTTTTCTGAGTTTTTGACTATTGAGTAGTCACAAATTTTATTGTAACTGATCTTGGTCTTAACTTAGAATTATACTAATTATCAAACCCTTAGCCAGATCTATCTCCAAATGGTTTTCCTGGTTTGAATTGAACTTTGGAAATTGGATCAACTGATGATTCACTGATAACTTTTGTTGGATTATCAGTTGGTCAAATCACCTTGGTTCCATTATTAGTCTTCATTAGATTGATTTCAAGATTCAATCTTGAAATTTCGCCAATAACTTTTTCTCCTTTTGACATTCTCATAATTCTTTTGAATTATCTCTAATTGCTTTATGAGTATGTCCAAGGTTTCATTGAAATCTTCATTTCTTTGATTGTTTAGATAGTGTGAGATTTGGATGTGTATGCACTTACCTCCCGATGTTTGATAGATAAACCCATCATTGAGGAATCATCACCGATTAGAACTTGTTTTCCTTTATCAATAGCATTCACCGTGTAGCTCCTAGCAAGATGATTTCTTCATCACTTTCTCCTCCATGGCTTGTAGGTGTAGTCTCATCAATATCTATGGCTTTTGCACCTGATGGATCTCTCGTTAGCTTTTCTTCTATATAATCACCACTGTAGTAATTCTCTTCGCTTCTTCTAAAGATCACTTAAGGATGGAAATCCTTTGATTCATCATCAATATTCGCATTAAACTCAATGTCTTCATCATAGTTGAAATGAGGTTCCGGATTTGTGTGAGAGCTTGTAGTACTGAATCTTTCAAATACTTGATCTATAAAATCATAGACAACATTCTGTAAGTAGTCAGTCAGGGGGTTATTTAGCCAATTTCTAATTCTAGATGTATCCATTGTAATGAAGTACAGTAGGGGGTTTTCAACAATCAAGTTGTTCGAAATAACTCGATGCACGCTTATCCCTTGAGCAAGAATAACTCGGATCTCTCCAAAAGGAAGAACTTGCTCCGATACCAATTGTTGGTCCTTGGAAAGGCTAACACAAGTTTAGAGAGGGGGTGAATAAACTTTTCACCAAAACTAATCTCGAGCCGAAAGCTCCAGAACTGAAGCTTCTCTCAAACTCAAACTAATCTTCGCCTCGCTTTTGTTCCTCGCCCCTTAACTTGTGCGGAGTTCAGTTAGCTCAACTGAATATAAGTTAATGCTGACTTATATTTAGTCTTGTTAACTAGCAGCAGATAAAATATTAGCCTTTAACAACTAGTAATTTTAGTTTCGATATGAAAACCACTATAATGAAATAAATGAATGCATAAAGTAAATAGACAAGAATTATAGAGGTTCCAGTGGTGTAATCATGACGCCCTCTCTTCCTCGTGATGCGAGGAAAATTCCACTAGAACTTCTTTGAGATGGCCCAGCTTACAAAAAGTCCTAAACTGATAGTCCTTGGCTAATCCATAGCTTCACTATCTAAACACTTGTAGAACAGGTAGGATTGTTGCTCTTCAATTGTTTGAACCACTCGTCTTTGGAGGGTAGAATTGCCTCTTCACCACCATCACAAACACAGCCTTCCCGATCGCACTCAATCTGTCCTTCACACCTTCTTGGTGTTTCATACCTAAACCTTTGATAAAATCAAAGTTGAGACTTTGAATCAATGACTATGATTCAACCGTGATTTGTGCTCTTCTTCCGATGATTAATTTAAGCACGGCTCAGATTTCTTCAAATGTTAGCTCTAAAACCGCTTGAATATACTTGAATCACTTTGAAGAAATTTCTTGATTTTGCAATTAAGTGCTTAGCATGTATTCTTTTGAATTTGGTTTTCCCTTAATTTGATCCTTTTTTAGATAGATTTTCTTGCTTTATTATCATATACCTACATACTTTGATGTTGTAGAGGTAATCTATTTATAGGGTTCATTCAACATTCATCCCGCTTGTAACGGCTATATTTTCTCGATCGTTTCATTGTGGTCAAGAATCTCATCCAATGAAATTGTTTTCTTTACAACGCTCGATCGCACTTTCAGCTTGTTGATGACTAACTTATAAAATGAGTTTCTTTATCGCTTTATATCGAGTTTATTATTTGTCGGGCTTCTAATCGACTTGGAGCATTAATCGAGATTTTACTCTTCTTCAAATATCGCAGATCGCTTTTCATCCGATTATAATTGACTTAATCGAGTATGCCATGATACATTTATCATCTAAGAATTCTTTGTCATTATGATTCTTAGGTCTTCATACAAGATCCATAAAGTCATTTCTTTAGTCACCACAATCTTGCCTCAAGTCCAACTTTACAGCCTCGACTTGTAATCTTCATAATCGAAGCTTGAGCCTCGCTTCTTCATTCTTCAATAACTCGAGTTTGAACCTCACTTCTTCATTCTTCAATAATCGAGTCTGTGGTCCTCGCTTCTTCGCCTTCAAGATAATCCAACCGAGTCCCCCTCAAATAACTTATCTTCTTCAATCTTCTATCGGTGTGCTCAATTGTCGCTTTTTGTAATCTCAATGATTAAATAACGCTTTTTCATTTCTCGCCCAAATTAAGAACTATTATAAGGCTTGTCTGATTTAACTTATACAAATATCGACTTTAATAAATCCTATACATTGGTATCTAGACTTTTTTGCTTTGTACTATAGCAAATGAAGTTATGACACTTCAGCAATGGGGTTAAGAACAATTAACAAATAAGAGATGAATCATCATCAAAACATAAATTTTATTTCCAACAAGAATGATGATAATAGTGGTGGAAGAGTGGTTTAAATAAGGCATATGATGGAAGGTGGAAGGATTTGGTGGGATAATGGGTAGATGAGTAATTAAGGTGAGGGATTTGAGGGGGTGATTGATGGGAATGAGGTGGAGTTATGGTGGACTGTGGGAAAGGATGAAAAAGGTGGGAAAGAGGGAAAATGGGACGGTTTCTACTGACTGGTGGTGTATGATGCATCGTGTGTCCTCCACGTGCCTCTAAAAATTTAGCTTTTAACTGACACTCTAAAACTAAAATCTATGCTCGGTAACCGGCTGCAACCTAGGTTTACCGGGCTACTTTTACCTGCATTTCTCTATCCTTCTTCTACACACTTTAATTAATCTATCTCGCTCAATCCTCGACCTAAACCGACTAGTCTCTTACTCATTTTGTTGCTATTTCCACTCAATCCTAACCTACTTCACTAGAATCCACAACGAGTAAAAACCCTTCCCAACAACCATCGCTTCAATCCTAAGGGTGCGGTAGGATGAAAAAGCTCGTCCCATCATCCAAATACATTTATTCACTCATATTCTACCTAAGGGTTCAAGGGAATAGTTCTGTTTAAAGTCGCCACCGACTTACCTTTGACCTTCAATCAATCAAAAGTCGGAGCTTTAACTCGCCAAACTTGCATCTTCCAGTGTTTCAACCGTCACGCACTTCCTTTCTCATTGATATTTTTCCTTCAATAGCCTCCTTACCATGGTTTTCCATAGAAATCTTCTCGAGCTCTCTTCCTAGCACGCCTCTCTCTCTCTTTCTTGCATACTAGGTCCGCCTCATACGCCGAGATTTAAACTTTATGCCAAAGGATTACACATTTTCCTCTAAGCTCTAATCCATCACTACACAATACGGAAAGACTAGCTTCCATGAGCATCTTGTTGTGGTCCTTCTCTTCGCGCTCTAAGCATTAATCTCATAAATTCTCGCTCACAAGTTTCCACTAAAACCTCTCTGCCTATGCCCTTCCTTTTCTATCTTCATGCCTTCTACTTTTCCTCAATCATAAGTCATCTTGCAACTTTTCGCCTATTATCTAGGGGCTCTAAGATTTTGAAAGATACTGCATTATTGTTCAATCTTTAAGTGATCTCCCTATTATCAAAGTCCATGATTGCTTTGCTTGTTGCTAAGAAAGGTCTTCCTAACAAAACTGGGGCACTTGGGTCCTCTAGCACGTCTATAACCGTGAAATCAATTGGAAAAGTGAACCCTCCTTCCTTGATCGTGAACTTTCTAGGCTCACCGGCAGGCATATCCTAGTTCTATCAACAAAGGTCATGGTTCAAGTTTGATTCATAATGACCGGAAGCTTAATATTTTGGCAGAGTGATGGAGGTAGAATGTTACAGCTTGGTACGGAATCACAAAGACCTAACACTACAGATATACCATTGATAGAGATTGGGAGTCGAAACGTACCAGGGTCTCCAAACGTTTCTACCGTGTCAGAGTCTGGGTAATCCTCAGACTCTAAGAACATGGTGTCCGGATCCTCCTCCGGATCATCAGAGTCGTAGTCGGACGATATATCAATTAACTCGATAGGAAACGTACCTGGCCGATAAGTCTCATACTCCTTCAGGTTTTCCTCTCGCTCCCGCTTAAGTGCTTCGCCTCCTCCTCCACTCGCTTCTTATCAACTTCATATTGCTCTCTGGCTTCTGATCCAAGGTACATAGAGATTGGTTTGATATTCAACACAGTACAAGGCATTGTGTCCGACTCGTCTAGACTTAGTCGCTTTTGTTTGACTGAATTTCCGAAGTGTCTGGATACTTTCTGCAAAAGAGACAAAATAAAATAAGAAAAGGTTAGCAACTCCCGCTTCGGCTGGGGATGAGCCCAACCATTGCGAACCTACTAACTAAAATCAACCGGATAACACAGTAATAACAAGCGGATGTTCGTGACTTCGATTTTCGGGTCTCGTAACCCGGAGGTAATCCACAAAGAAACCGGACCTAACATTTCTTATTCTGACAGACACAAAGCAGTGTTTGATCCGTAATGACTCAAGACTCAAAATAAATAAAATAAAATAAAAATGACTTCTTAATCGTAATTAAAACGCTTAGACATAAAATTGGCCATTGTCCTCGCAACGGCGCCAAAACTCTTGATCGCTGTAAGTCACTAACGCTTAAATTACTAGCAAGAATACTAGTGTACATCGTAGTATAGTAAATGCGAGTCAAGGTCGATCCTACAGAGACGATGCAACTTTAATTATAAACGATTCTAACCTGATTAAGAAGCAACATATAGGCGGTCATTGACGAACAATAAACATAAATGAAACTTGGTATTTCTCCCCCTCTTCCCACTGATCTACTAACTTGGATTAATTAATCGTCATTTTTACTTCCCCACATAATTTCCTTAAATTAATCCAAATGAGGTTTTAATTTCGCTTTTAAGCTAAGGGTGCAACTCCTAACCTTATCTACTCCAACAATGCTAGTAGACAGTCTATACACAATCTACCCTCCTTACTTGGTCCATAATATTCCATACGCATAAAGAACTAGAATTACCGATATCAAGCACTAACTCATACCGTTAACCCGCCTAGAAAGTCAGCCGACATTGATCAAAGACATTCCTAGGGTCCATCAAGACTGTGTCCAAACTCCCAATTCACTATTCGTATTTCATGCTAGTTTTACGATTACAATAACAAGATTGGCCAGATCTAACCTTCTGTTAATTATACCTGTCGATCAACGTAGCTCGAGTGAATCCTCCAGATTAAGTTGCCTAAATATTGCCGTGGTAAACCGGTATAAACCACTGTGTTACCGGGGTCATATTCTCTTAATTCTGGATCTACATTGCTCAATTATGATTAATCTTAGTAAATCATAGAGTCGTTAAACATGCAGATGAACTAAAACACATAAATACGAACAGATCTACAATATTGAAGATAAAAAGGAACGTTCAAAGCTTCATACCATCAACAATGAGGATATAGCTCAATCTACTCAAGCTAGAGATTGTAGAGAAGGGGAGAAAACCATAAATAACTTCTCAAAATCTTGGAATAACTTTATTTCATCAAATTGTAGAATGCAATTGAATATTATTTTGTTCTTATGAAAACTTATAAAATAATCTATTAATGTGGCCTTATATTGATACAATGACCGACTTATGACTCTCAAAAACCCTAACCAACCTAGTGGAGGTGGCAGAATTAATTTCTTGTCCAACAAGGCTTCGATTTACCGGCCCTAGCCCACGGTAAACCGGGCCAACTTTTCTCTTTTTTCTTCGGTAGACTTCTTCTAGGGCTTTAATCACTTGGCCCACCATGCTACTTTTGGTCCAGATCCATTCTCCAATGCTCCGTATTCGGTACATCTTATAAAAACACATAAAACGAGACAAAACAGTACCAAATCTTTGGGAAAATAACACAGATGCAGCATTACGATCCTGGAAACACACACATAGCATTAACACATATTCCACATAATAATGAGCCTATCTATCCTCTCTTGAGCAGAATTCTGGGAGAATATAGGTATAATTAATGGTACCATTTTGAGCGTTATCCGGAACAGACCTAGAAAATTCCATAACCTTCAAAGTCAAGTTGGCAGGAGAAAAAGTACATAATGGGAGTGGCCGCCGACATATCGAGCATCGAGAATCTTCCGAAACGTGATTTCTTGGATGAGGGGTAGCTTTTAGGTTAGCTAAGTCGGATCTACAACTATAAACTGAGGCCTCATCCTCAAAATAGAATGTACCAAATTATTACAAGTTTTTATGCAATAAAAGTTATTTATTTATTTTCTTTATGATTTCTAGTCACGAATCCGACGGATTCGCTTTCAGGAGAGATCTGAGGAAGATCTATGCTCACCTTTGTGGGTATGATTTTTTGGCTCTTTCTAGATGTACATCTATTGTTCTATGTGATTAGTATGTTTTAATTGTTATCATTAATTATTATTATGTAGTGGTTAGTTTATTTTACCCCATATGTGTATAGATCTCAATCAAGCAGAAGAAATCATGAAATAGTGGTTATGCTTCTTCGATCTATGACCGACTTTATCACCGATCTCAATACCTAGTAAATCGTAATTCATGATAATCGGTGCTACCACGCCTGATCGACGGATTTAATTTATATGTTTGTAGCCTCGATCAACTATTTACATGTCATTGTAAATTAACATGAAGGACGATAAAGTGGAAGTGTTTGTTCGACAATGTCTTGATCGATCCTCAGAACGCAAGCAGTTAACCCACGATAGTCGCTTTGAGAGATCTTAGGTCTTGTGCCGGCTAGTCCTAATTTATTGCATGTGAATTAATACAACCAATGAAGTGGGTTAATTGCACATAGGCACCTACCGCCTTTTTCAATGGAAGTAGCGAATATTGTGGATGAGCACTGTGTCTCATAAAGATATAAAATTTACCAACGGGGGATGATTGATGCATGATATGGAGGGAGTAACTAATAACTCTTAATTAGACTAATACATTAGAAACTCTTGTGCACTTTTGTTGAACTTGCATAATCTTGTGTGTTTAGTGGCACCATTGTTTATGTTCTTGCGCCATAGCTTGTCATACACCAATCTTGTGACAACTCAATCTTGTTTTAAATGTATCTTACGAGTATCTATGTGATTTGACCTTGACTCACCAAGATTTACTACGGTAGACCTAGTCCTATTCATAGTAGTTCGTGCCTTACACCACCGAGTGATCAGCCTTCAACTCGCAAATTTATTCAAGATTCTTCATCATCATCATAACACCCAAAAGGCTTGACTGGGTAAACCGAAAGTTAGTGAAGCAGATCTTCAGAGACACCGGAAGTGCAAGAACGTGTTCTTCCATTTTGTATTCCAATCAATGCAGCTTACACGATTCTAAGCTGACACAGCTTTCAGCACCGTTGTTTGGCTTTACCATACCCCTAGTTCACCCCATGGGGATGATCAGATTAGCCACTACATTTGGCCAAAGACCAAAGGGCAGGACCCTTATTGTAGATTATGTTCTCCACAGCAAAACATGTTGCAAAGCCACAGGGAGAAAGAAATTTCACTATCAAGCCTCCAAGAGAACAGGAAGATTAAACCTGAAAGGTCCCAGAAAAATCGAGAACATGAGATTGTTGTTCACTAACAATTAATATTTGTCCTTTACCAACCAAAAGAAACATTCTTGTAGAAAAACAGCAGGCCATTGTTTTAACCTACGGCCATTGTGAAAAAGGTGCTGTACAATTTTTTTTGGCAATAAATTTCCAAAAAGAAAAACCTGAAGCATGTACGGAAATCTAGAAAGCTGATAAATTTTCTTCCCAAAAATATGCATGTATTAAAAGATTTAAGCAAGTCCTTTGAAGAAGAGGAGCAACGATTATGCAGACAGTACTGCAAAGAGCAGAACAACTAAAAACAGATCTTTAAGCACATATTACGGATGGCAAGCATGATGTAACTAACAAAATTTATATGTAAAATCACGGTGCCTACCCATATAATGCTGCAGTAAATGAACCATCACTACTAAAAAAGATAAAGATCACTGTTTTTAAGTGCGATATATTTACATTAGTCACGGCTTCCAAAGTGTGTGATATTGAGGTGTGACATAAAGATTTAACTCAATCACGCTACATAAATCATGATCTATTATAATAATTATCACACTTAAAACCCGCGATCTATTATAGTTGGTATCACACTTAAAAACCGTAATCTATTATAATTTCATCACATTTAAAAAATGTAATCTATTATAGTAGTTATCATAATTAAAAACCGTGATCTATTATAGTTGTTATCACACTTAAAAACCGAGATCTATTACAATTAAAACACATTTAAAAATCATGATCTATTTTAGTTGTTATCACACTTAAAACCGTGATCTATCATAATTTAAATCACACCAATAAAAGTGGTTTTTTTTTTCAAAACAATATATAAGCACACATATTTTTTGTCTTTGTTGGGACTCAACCCGATACTCCTGATTAACGAGCCACACTTATTACCACTAGACCGATATTTTCTTTCTTCTAATTTTCACCACACTAAACTAAAATCTCATTATAAAATACCATATTATTTTAATCTTGATTGATTTTGATTTTTTTGTCTCATTTTTCCAAAAACGGTGATAATAAAATCGTGATATATTTTAGTTGTTATCACACTTAAAACCAAGATCTACTATAATTTCAACACATTTAAAAACTGTGATCTATTTTAGTTGTTATCACATTTAAAAACTGTGATCTATAACGCACACATATCTTTTGTTGCCACTGGGACTCGAACCCATATACTCTGGATTAAGGAACCACACTAATTACCACTGGGCTGATGCCCACTATATTATCATTTTCAACCACACTAATCTAAGATATGATTATAAAATATCATATTTTTTAATCACAGTTAAAAACAGTGATTGGTTGATGTTCTTGTCTCGCTTTTCTTAAAACCGTGATAATAAAAACTATGATCTATTTTAGTTGTTATCACACTTAAAACCGAGATCTATTATAATTCAACACATTTAAAACTCGTGATTTATTTTAGTTGTTATCACACTTAAAAATCGTGATCTATTATAGTTGTTATCACACTTAAAAACCGAGATCGATTATAATTTCAACACATTTAAAAACTGTGATCTATTTTAGTAGTTGTTATCATACTTAAAACCCGAGATCTATTATTATTTGATCACACCTAAAAAGTGTGATCATTCTTTTTTTTTCACACCTAATAACTGTGATAAAAAATCTAAGTGTGATATATATATATATACATTTTACTTGTCTCATTTTTTAAAAGTGTGATCCTTATCTTTAGATAAGTGTGATATATATATCTTTTCTTATTAGTGAAAATAATTTGTCTCACATTTTCTATAATTGTGACAAAATGTCATGAATTCAATCATAGTTTAAAAATGAGAGTAATTGATATAATTTATCTCGCTTTCAATAACCGTGACAAAAATATCATACCAATTTAGTCACAGATTAAAAGTGTGATAGTTTGGTATAATTTATCTCGCTTTTTCAATAATCGTGATAAAATATCATATCAATTTCGCCATCGCTTTAGATGTGAGATTGATATATATAATTTATCTCGCTTTTTCGTAAACGGTGATGTAAATATCTTATCAATTCAAATACAGCTTAATAATGAGATTAATTGATATAATTTATCTCGGTTTTTCAATAATCGTGATGTAAAATCATATCAATTAAGTCACACTTTAAAAATGAGATTGATTAATATAACTTATCTCGCTTTTTCAATAAGCGTGATAAAAACTCGTAAGTGTGATATATATTTTTCGCTGTCTCGCTTTTATTGAAACCGTGATTGTTTTCATATCTTAAGTGTGACCTATGTCCAGCTTTTGTAGTAGTGCATGGATTTGTATTAAACTTTCTTACCAATTATGTAGTGTTTGTACCGGAGACTAATGAGAACAGAGAAAGGAAATTAAAAGCAAATGTGAAGAGGCTATGCAATATATTATCGGTAAGAGGTATTGTAACGCCCCATTCCCGGACACCGAGTCCTTATCCGAAAAGGCCGCACATATATTATCAAATAAATTCAATAATATATGTAAGCCTTACGCCATACATCGAACCAAACGACGCGAAGATAAAACAACTCAACAACTCGGGGAAACCAAAAGATCGAACACACGGTAATCAATGCTGTGAAAAACTAAATCAAATAAAAAGAACTAATCATCCAACATCCAAATCCCAAAAGATCTCAAAAGAAGCTAAACCAAAAAGAAGGACAACATTGTTTAAACGTGAAACAACTGTTTTAAGAAAGAAACAACTAAAAGAACTAAGTCTTCAAAAGCTTCATCTCAAAATTTCATCATCAAAGAACTCGTCAACCGTAGCAACCTGTTCATCTTCTTTGGGGAAAGGGGAAGACAAACACAACGTAACGGGGTAAGTACAAAAGTACTTAGTAAAGAAATAAAAGGGTATCTAGCTTAGTAACGGGGTAAGTATAACTATGATCTCATAAAGAAATAAAAGCAACGCCGTCTTTTATTAATTCATTTCCGTTATTAACCCTAGCTAACTATCACATTATGTTCATAGCATAAATACGAGGTTCCAAAGTGGTATCTAGCTTAGCTCAAGTTTGTTACATCATGAATAACAAGTGGCACTACGGAAAGTAATAGATGTACTAGACAATCGGTGCAACCTACTTAGAGACACGCCTAGCAGCCCCGGAATATCCGAGTCCCGATGGTGTGATAACCGGAAGAATGTACCAGACGCTTTATCTAGCCAATCGATTGACCGGGCGTGGTACAAATTTACTTTGTCTCGTTAGAGAACACATCGCGATATTGTACTATGCCTTACCAAGCATTGCAGATGTTTAAGATTATTAATCTAGCACATACGCTTGATTAGATGTTTAACTAGCCACCTAAGTGCTTTCAAGTAAGCTCCTCACATCTCCTACTACTTTCTTAGACCACTGTATTACGGACAAGTCTTAGCAATTACACGTACATCGATAAACTCTAGCTTATCGAAGCACAAGGCAAATCCAAAGCTTTTGACGGTCCCACACTTCATCTTTTCAGGGAATCCATATGGTGCCGAACTAAACGCATCAAAAGCTAATTCATAGCTTTGTCACGTAAGGTTATGCAAGAAATACGCTATTATAAAGCTTGAAACACATAAAAGAAAACAAAGAATGGAACAAATTCTCGTCCGGACGGATAAACTTGTTGTCCGACATCGAGAAATAGCCGTGACGGATACACAACTCATCCGTATGGATGAACCAACACTGTCGATCGACGGATAGGCTCGGCCGACCGAGCCTCTCTTGCACCTCGCTACACGCTTTTTCTTGCACCACGAGGACGCTTTTCACACTCGCATTTTCTACTCAAATTCAACCCAAACTCGACTTAACAAATTAAAACCATGAAAACAATCATACAAATTGCTCTACCACTTTACTTAAACCTTAATTATACGATAAGAAAACCACGCTACCTTAAATTGCGTGGTACAACGATCCAAAGCTTCAACCCACAAAGTTTAACCTTTAAATCCAAACGTTAATGGATTTAAGGATTGTTGATATCAAAACGATCCTCGCCTCGTGGGTGATCCTTTCTCTCTTGATGAGTCCGATGAAAAGAACAACGGATTAGCCTTGAAAAGCGAGAGCTTTTCTTCCTTTTTTTTCTTAAAATCATGCTTTCTTCCTCAAGGCCCTCTTTTTTTTTTTGTCAAAAACAACTAGGTTAAAATTAGGATTAGTTTTCCTTTTATAATCCCAATTACCTAATTATTTATTTATTTTCCTTAAAAAGAAAATCCTTGTTTATCCCTTTTCTTTCTTTTTTTTCAAAATCCTTTAATTAAAAATAATATAATATTCTCGATTTTTGCTAAAAGACCGAATTGCCCTTTTTCAAAAATCGATATTACATTCATCCCCTTAAGAGGAGTTTCGCCCTAAACTAGATCATACCTGTAGATGAGGGAACTCGTGGGAACTCGCTGAACATGTCCGCTCCACTTCCCAAGTGGCTTCCGCCGGTGCATGATTGCTCCATTGCACTTACACTAACGGGATCACTCGCCTTTATCATCTTCTTTCCTATCCAAAATCTTTATCGCTTCCACGTAGAGAGATTATCTTGCAACACTTACGGGTCAATCTCGATTCCATATCCACTTTAGATAAACACTTCCTAAGCATCGATACATGGAAAACATTGTGACTCTAGACATCGACTGCAACCGAAGTCTATAAGCCAACTTCCCAACTCTTCCGATGACATCAAAAGGTCCTACATACCTTGACTTAGCTTTCCTTTCTCGTCTCGAACCTCTTGATACCCTTCATTGGAGACACTCAAGGTAAACTCTATCCCCGACCTCAAACTCTAGGCCGGTCTTCTTCTAACATCGGCCCAACTCTTCTCGACGATCTTGAGCAAATTTTCTGATTTTTCCTTATCAACTCGATTTTCTCCTTGGCTTGTCAACCATCTCCGGCCCTCGTGATATGTTTCTCTCCCACTTCATCCCAGTAAAGTGGAGTTCTACACTTCCTACCATACAAAGCCTCAAAAGGTGGCATTCCCAAACTTGCATGGTATCTATTGTTGTAAGCAAACTCAGCCAAGTTGAGGTAATCTATCCATGATCCTCCGGCATCCAAAACACACGCTTAAGCATATCCTCGAGAGTCCAATCGCTTCTCTCCGACGCCCATCCGCCTGCAGGATGAAATGTCAGACTCAAATCCGCCTTCGCCCCAAAAGCTTTCGCAAACCCTTCCAAACGATCGATAAATCTACTATCCCTCGCTGATACAATGGATAGAGGCACGCCATGAAGCTTCACTATATTGTCGATATACATAGTAGCGAACTTCTTTATAGGCATGTCCACTTTACACGGCAAGAAATGGGCTGATTTTGTGAGTCTATCCACAATCACCCAAATCATGTCATGACCGCCTTTAGTCTTAGGCAAACCGATGATGAAATCCATCGTGATATTCTCTCATTTCCATTCCGGTACTCTAAGGGTTTCAACAAACCTCCTGGTCTTCGTGTTCTCGCTTTCACTCTCCGCATGTATCACATCTTGCCACAAACTCGCGATCCCTAACTTTATACCAGCCACCAATACCTTCCTTGAGATCTCTATACATCTTAGTGGCTCCCTCGGATGTACCGCAAAGCAATCTTATGAGCTTCATCCATAACCTTCTCCCTTAGGCCATCCACATCGGGCACACACAAACGGTCTCCGCACTCAAAGATGACCACTTTGTCCAACTGATAACCCACCAGTAGGCTTCTCTCGAGCCACTTGGTTCAAATTAATCAACACCGGTCTTTATCCTCGCTTTGCCCAAATCTCATCTAGCAAATCGACCTTGCCATCAATGGCGCCAAAGTCCGAGCTTCACTCCTTCCTTTCAATCACTTGAATCGCATCCTATCCAACTCGATCCACAACTTCTGCAAGGTAGTGATAGCATTAACCGCTTCTCCGCTAAGTGCATCACCACAACATTAGCTTTACCCGGTGGTATTGAATGTCCAAGTCGTAATCTTTCACGAACTCCAACCATCTTCTTTGTCTCATGTTCAGATTCTCCTGAGTAAAGAAGGACTTAAGGCTCTTATGATCCGTGAAGATCCTTGCCTTGACACCATACAAATAGTGTCTCCAAAGCTTCAGAGCAAATATCATCGCCGCTAACCCAAGTCGTGTGTGGGTAATTCTTCTCATGCACCTTCAACCGCCTAGATGCATAAGAAATTACCTTTCCGATTGCATCAAACACAACCCAAACCTTGACCCGATGCGCCTCAGATATACATCATAGTTATCAAAAACTTCCGGAAATGCTAACACGGGTGATGTGGTCAACTTTTCTTTCAAAGTCCGAAAAGCTTCTCACATTCAATGTCCACTCATACTTAACATTCTTTTGAGTAAGCCTCGTGAGAGGTGTAGCTATCTTAGAGAAATCTTATACAAACTTCCGGTAAGACCCACTAAACCCAAGAAACTTTTATCTCTCACATCGATGTCGGTCTAGGCCATTTAGAAACGGCTTCTATCTTTGTCGGATCCACCTTAATACCTTCTCCGTAAATTATATGCCCAAGAAAACTCACTTGGTCCAACCAAAACTCGCACTTAGAAAACTTGGCATACAATTTGTTCTCCTTTAAGGTCTCAGAGAACTATCCTTAGGTGTCCTTCATGCTCTTCCTCATCCTGTAGAGTACACCAAGATATCGCTCTATGAAAACTATCACAAACTTATCGAGATAAGGCATGAAAAATATTTGCATCAAGTCCATGAATTTCGATGGAGCATTAGTGAGTCCAAACGGCATGACCAAAACTCATATTGTCCATATCTCGCATCAAGGTCGCCTTAGGTATATCTCGACACCTTGATCTTCAATCGATGATAACCGGACCGATCAATCTTAGAGAACACCTTCTTACCTTGCAAATGACTCGAAAGATCATCAATCCTGGCAAAGGATACTTATTCTTGATTGTCGCTTATTCACTTTCTTCAGTAGTCGATGCACAAACGCATACTCCCATCTTTCTTCTTCACAAACAAAACCGTGCTCCCCACGGTGATGTACTTGGTTGATGATGTTTTTCTCTAGCATCTCCTTCACCGAAGTTTTCAACTCTTTCAACTCACCGTGCCATCCTATAAGGTGCTTTAGCCACCGTGATGCTCCGCAATCAATTCGATCTCGAACTCTATGGCCCTATCAGCATATGTCCCGAAAATCTTCCGGGAAAACTTCAAGAAAGTCCTTAACTACACGAGTATCTCCTAACTCGGGCCCATGCTTTTCCTTATCTAATGCATAAACAACGAAACCCTGGCAACTCTCTTCAAAGCTTTTAAGGCTTTAATCACGAGATAATCGGATAACGACTCTTTGTTAGGCTTGCATACGCTACTCCTAAACGCCTTAGCCGATTTTCCTGGGCCTTAAAGATCACCCTCTTACCTCTACAATCCAAGTAGACGTAATTCTTGGACAACCACCCATTCCTGTGATAACATCGAACCGAGAAATCCAACACCGCCAAAGCATGTCGGCACTTGTAAGTCCCAACTCTAAAATCGACTGGGTGTGACTTGAGCACATCTAGTGACTCGCCCAAAGGTGTGGTTATACTCAATGGTCTCTCCAATTCTTAAGGGGTAGGTTCAACTTAGCTATCTTAGGGGAAACAAAAGTCCTCGACGCCTCCGTATCAAACAGAGTCAAATCGCTAGATTATCTATGATTATAGTACCTAACAAGTGAATCACCCTTTAAGTATAAATATGTAATATCATATGCACGCTATATCATATTAAATATCTATAATAAACACAAACACCGGTGTACTCGCTACCACAAGGTCATCTAACTCTTCCGGTTCTCAGATCCGCCGCGAAGACACGAATCGGGTTCATACCTGTGGTACGATTACCCCCGCCGGTTACCTCGCCCTCCTACTCGATTACCTTGAGAGCTTGAACACGCCTCGAGTAATGTCCCACTTCCCCACAAAGGAAACAACTCAAGCTACCTCGCCATGCACTCTCATGTATGTGTCTTGTTACACTTAGCACAAAACCGGGCGCTCCACTTGTCGAACTCTTCGTAGCCGGATTTCCCGCCTCTTAACATTCTCACCGCTGTGTTCTCTATTACTTCCTTGAAAATTTGAGAAATACCTCTTATCTCCAACCGCAACCGCCTGCCTTCATCGCAAATCTCTCTCGCAATCAAAGCTCTATCCATGACGCTTGCCATGCTCGTAGTCTATCTCCTAGCATGCCCTTTGCCATCTCGTGACAATCCTTCCATGAATTTATCAATCTTTTTCTCTTCACTTTTCAAGATCTCAGTGGTACAACTTGCCCAACTCGTGGAACTTCGGGAGTACTGAGTTACTATAGTATATCTCCCTTGTTTCAAACTCCGAACTCATTGGCCTTCGCAGATTCCATGCTTTCCTAGGAAAGTATTCCTTGTAGAATGTATCCTTGAACACCGCCCAATCCGTGATCCTCGGGTTAACTCGCCATATGCTTCCATCCAACTTTCTCGCATTCCCCGCCAACAAGGATATGGCTAAATGAGCCCACTCGCATTCTCGAGCTTTCATATTTCGCAGACGCTTTCACGAACCCATGAATCCATAAGTTCGGCCGGCCGTTGGTCTCGACGCTGCTAAAGAACTCGCACTTATGTTTCTTCATCTTCTCATACCAATCCACTCGGTCTCATTATAACCCCAAACCGATGATGTCAGATCATCGGCCAGACCGTGGGGCATTCTGATATCGATAGTTCTGCTGGGGACGGGTGTAGCCAAAAGCATGAAAGAATCCACCTAGGCGGTGGTGAGGTAGAACCGCCGATCATGTGTAAAACTCGGGCCGTGTAGAAGGAAATGTCGATACTGTGGATAATCAAAAACTGACTAGCCGGGTGGATGAGAAAGTCCCAACCCGGTCCAACTCGTGGTCCTTGAGCCGGTAGTAACCGCACGCTGGTGTTAAACCGTGAATGACCCTTGTTCCACTCTTCCTATGGTGACAATGTCCCGTCCCCGATTCACCCCACGCAGGATGTTGCTCACAGACGGGTGTTAACTTGGGAAATCAGTAGGCCCTCGGGTAGATAGACCACTTCTTCTCCTTCTCGGAATCACAACCCCCGTAAATCCTCGCCTCGCAACCCGCCCGTGTTAGCGCCTCGGTGTTACTCATATTTGCTCCTCCTCTAGTAAGAACCATTCTCACACTAAGAAAAGAGAGGGTTACTAAAGCTCTAAAACTTATCTTAAAGAAGAAATCAAGTCCTACACAAAGAAGGAAAACCTTTGGCTCGATACCAACCAGAACGCCCCATTCCTGCACACCGAGTCCTTATCCGAAAGAGCGCCGCACATATATTATCAAATAAATTCAATAATATATGTAAGCCTTACGTCATACATCAGAACCAAACGACGCGGAAGATAAAACAACTCAACAACTCGGGGAAACCAAAAGATCAAACACACGGTAATCAATGCTGTGAAAAACTAAATCCAATAAAAAGACTAATCATCCAACATCCAAATCCCAAAAGATCTCAAAAGAAGCTAAACCAAAAAGAAGGACAACATTGTTTAAACGTGACACAACTGTTTTAAGAAAGAAACAACTAAAAGAACTAAGTCTTCAAAAGCTTCATCTCAAAGCTTCATCTCAAACTTCATCATCTTCTTCTTTGGGGAAAGGGGAAGACAAACACAACGTAATGGGTAAGTACAAAAGTACTCAAGAACGCTGTAGAAGATCGATAACTATGATCTCACAAAGAAATAAAAGCAACGCTGCCTTTTATTAATTCATTTCCGCTATTAACCCTAGCTAACTATCACATTATGTTCATAGCATAAATACGAGGTTCCAAAGGGTATCTAGATTAGCTCAAGTTTGTTACATCATGAATAACAGGGCACTACGCCTAGTAATAGGATGTACTAGACAATCTGGTGCAACCTACTTAGAGACACGCCTAGTAGCCCCCGAATATCCGAATCCCGATGGTGTGATAACCGCGCACGTACCACCAGACGCTTTATCTAGCCAATCGATTGACCGCGCGGGTACAAATACTTTGTCCGTTAGAGAACACATCGATATTGTACTATGCCTTACCAAGCATTGCAGATGTTTAAGATTATTAATCTAGCACATACGCTTGATTAGATGTTTAACTAGCCACCTAAGTGTTTTCAAGTAAGCTCCTCACATCTCCTACTCTCTCCTTAGACCACTAGACACGGACAAGTCTTAGCAATTACACGCATATCGATAAACTCTAGCTTATCAAGCACAAGGCAAATCCAAAGCTTTCGACGGTCCCACACTTCATCTTTTCAGAATCCATATGGTGCCGAACAAAACGCATCAAAAGCTAATTCGTAGCTTTGTCACGTAAGGTTATGCAAAGAAATACGCTATTATAAAGCTTGAAACACATAAAAAGAAAAACAAAGAATGGAATACCGTCCGACGGATAAACTTATCGTCCGACATCGAAATAGCCGACAGATATAATAACTCATCCGTGACGGATGAACCAACACTGGTCGATCGAATGGATAGGCTCAATGACCGAGCCTCTCTCTTGCACTGCACATCGCTTTTTCTTGCACCACAGAGGACAGCTTTTCACTGCATTTTCTACTCAAATTCAACCCAAACTCGACTTAACAAATTAAAACCATGACAAACAATCATACAAATTGCTCTACCACTTTACTTAAACCTTAATCATACGATAAGAAAACCACGCTACCTTATATTGCATGGTACAACGATCCAAAGCTTCAACCCGCTGTAAAGTTTAACCTTTAAATCCAAACGCAATGGATTTAAGGATTGTTGATATCAAACGATCCTCGCCTCATGTGATCCTTTCTCTCTTGATGAGTCCGATGAAAAGAACAACGGATTAGCCTTGAAAAGCGAGAGCTTTTCTCCTTTTTTTTTCTTAAAATCGCGCCTTCCTCGGCCCTTCTTTTTTTGTCAAAAATAACTAGGTTAAAATTAGGATTAGTTTTCCTTTTATAATCCCAATTACCTAATTATTTATTTATTTCCTTAAAAAGAAAATCCTTGTTTATCCCTTTTCTTTTCTTTTTTCAAAATCCTTTAATTAAAAATAACATAATATTCTCATTTTTGCTAAAAGACCGAATTGCCCTTTTAAAAATCGATATTACAGTGTATCAATTTTGCTAGGCATATAGGTCACTACATGAACTAATCATGGAAGAAGGTCCTATTACCATAGTAAGTGAAGCTTCAGCCTCGGTTGAAGCAGCACTCATCCCCAACGCAGGCTTCATAATTTCGAGTTCATTCCGGCATCATATCTTTGATAAAAGTCACACCGACGCTTCAAACTTGTATGATGGGCGCACTGCCAACCCCGGTAACATGTGAAGACATAAGCCCCAAAGACAGGATATCAAGGTGGATGCGCAGAGAGACCTGAGGAACAAACGGCGTGAACGCCGATACATGGGAATTTTTTTCACCTAATTCAGAAATGACTGGGCTATTTTTGCTCAAGATAGGCCTGGTACATAGGACTCACCAAATAATATAAACACTATATAAGTTACTATAAGTGTTGGTCCTTTGAAAGGCTAACACAAGTTTGTATGGAGGGGTGAATAAACTTGTCCCTAAAATCGGATTTAAAACAAATTAAAGTTCGCTTAAAACTTGTGGAGTTAAGTTGACTGTTTTAGCTTAAGTCAAACTGACTTAAGAAAAATCGAGCCAACCGGCAAATGGATATAATTCTAGCATTTTTCTTGATCTTGTTATTCTATATGAAAACGGAGTGTGTTAAATCAATTCGTGAATGTCGGTCTATAAACCGTGAGGTGTATAACAATCAATTCTAAGAATGTCAGTAGATAAATGCTAAGTAAGTAAGTAAGCGTAAAGTAAATAAACAAGCATTATAGAGGTTCTGTGGAGGTGTAATCCTCACAATCATCTTTTCCTGTGGTGTAGAGGAAAATTCCACTGTAACTTCTTTGAGGTGAGTTGTTACAAAATTCCTAAACAATAGTCCTTGGCCAATCCCTAGCTTCACTATCTAAACAAATGTAGAATAGTAGAATTTCTGCTCTTCAATTTCTTGTACACTGTCCTTGAAGGGTTACGATGCCTCTTCACCAACTAACACCACAAACATAGTCTACCCGATCGGCTGTGGACAACTTTCCTTGGCGTAACCTTGTCGGTTTGTTTACATACCTAAACCTTTGATGTAATCAAAGTTGGCCGATTGATTCTCGCTTGTGGTTCTTCACAAAGTCTCGAATCTTGATAAATTCTGTAGCTTGAACACTTGAAGAAATTCTTATATGATCTTTTATATCCTGAGATGATAGCAATTCAATAAAACTACTAATGCACAAAAATGCTTGTTGATCTTGATAATTCTTCCTTCGCTTGTTCTTGGTGCAAAGTCCTCTATTTATAGTGTGAGGTCCAACGCTCATCTTGTTTGAATTCGAATTGTATCAACGCTCATCTTGTAACGGCTATATTTTCTCGACCGCTCGATGTGTCAAGATTTCATCCAATAGAATTGCTTCCTTTAAAACGCTCGATCGCACTATCATCGCTTGTTGATGGATGACATATAAAACCGAAGCTTATCGATCGCTTTATATTGTGTTCACTTTTCAGCTTGACTCGACTTGGAGCATTAATCGAGATTTTACTATTCTTCAAATATCGCATCTATTTTTCATTTGATTATAATTGAGTTAATCGTAGTACACCATTTACAATCATCTTCTAATAATTCATTGTCCTTATAATTTTAGGTCTTCATACAAGATCCATAAAGTCGCTTCAGTCACCACAAACTTGCTCAAGTCTAACTTTATAGTCTCGACTTGTAATCTTCATAATCGAGTTTGAACCTCGCTTCTTCAATCTTCTATAATCGAAGTCTGGACTTCGCTTCTTCATCAACTCGAAGTTTGAACCTCGGTTCTTCAATCTTCTAGATAAGCCAACCGAAGTTTGTGTCCTCAAATAACTTATCTTCTTCAAAGATCATATTGGTGTATTCTGAGTCATTTATTTATCTTAATGATTTCAGCTTTCTAAATGACTTCCGCCAATTTCACGACACACTAACTATTACAGCTTCCCGTCCGATGTAACCTATACAAATATCGACTTTCTAGTAAGACCTATACATTCAATTCTAGACATCTTTAGCTTTCCACTATAATAGCTAGCTTTTCAAAGACTTCATCAATGAGGTTAAGATAAAATTTGAGTAAATATGATGAATTATCATCAAACATAAATTTTATTTCCAACAATTTCCCTTGTTGATGATAAAACACTCCCTAAAATAAAAAGCTTAAAGATCAAAACAATGTAAAATCGAAAACTGATTTCATAAGAATACGCAAAATCGAATAGTTACACTTTGTTCAAATAAATTTGACTAAAGACTAAGCTTCTTTCTCGTGCTTTTGTTTAACTCGAGATGTACTTCATTTCTTTGTCATGTAGACGATAATCATGTTCTAGTTTTGAGTCTACCTTAGAAAATGTCTTGTTATAGTCTACTTGATTTCCTTCTTTCCAATTTCTCCATAAAATTAACTTTGGTAAAGCTGATTCATCCTAGTAGTATTTTTCAAATTTAGCTACATCAGCTTTATTTTGTTCAACTTTGTCTTTTATCTTCAGTTGTCTTCAATATTCTTGACCTTCTTATATTGCGCCATTTCCTTGTGTAGTTCATCGATAAGAAGTGAGTTCAAGGATTCTTCAATAGTCTTATCCTTGTACTTGGCTTTGATAGGATTATGATCTTTGACAAACTTTAACCACGTATCCTTTGTAAGAGTATCTCTCCCCGATCTCCGGTTGACTATATTTCTAAATGAGTTGCTCATCGCTAACTCTTTCTTTAAGAACTTTGGATCCGATTTATATTTTCCAATTCGCCTTCAAGTTGCTTCATTTCTTTGAGTAACTTTAGCTTCCCCTTTTGGCATCATACAATTGGTCTACCAAAGCACGGGTTGCCTATTGATCGGCCGAGATACGCTGTTTGAGAAGCAAGTACTTCTTTGAGTCGATTCTCTAACGCATAGATGTGTTGATTCATATGCCAGCTGAGCCTGCAGTACGTGTGTTCCTTATTCATCGCGTTGAGTCTTCAAGTTTCGCTTAAGTAACAAAATTTTTGAGGCGTAACTTGAACTTGACTTATGGATCATCTCTAGTCTTTCATGAACTCGAGATATCTGCTTTAGTTCTATAATCTATATATCCAAAGATGTTTGATAAGGCCATTGTATGCATCCTTTTGATCGAAAGCACAATCTTCAAGTTCTCAAGAACTTTGGCCGATTCGCCCTTTGTCGATATCGTAAGGATCATATGTTGTTTATGTTTGATCTTTAGACTCGAGTGATATCTTCAATGATCATAAGTTGTTGATTATTAATTCCATCCGCCGCTTGTCGATTGTCGCTTGTCTCGATTTCCAATCGTTAAATCATCTTGTCAATTACGCTTTGTGTGGCTGTAGATTGAGGTTGAGTGTCTCGTCAAAATCATGTCATACCAAAGATCTTTCCTTGAATTATCATCTTCATAATCATCCTTCTTCTTTGAAGTACCTTCGGAATAGATGATGTGGTTGATTCTCTTCGCTGAGCTAGTTCAAAGAATCTATTGAAACAATTTGCAAGAAATTCTCGACATAGAAAACATAGTATATGATATCTAATTTCAAATTCTTTCAAGAGTAACATTTCTTCAGATTGTAAGATAGCTTCACGAGAATCTTCGTGTTTGAGTTTCATCTTCATTAGCTCGATGATTCTATCACCCCAAAACCTGGCTTGTTGTCGATCCGATTGGTGTTGTAACTCGAGAAGTATCATCGCTAGAATGTTTTTCTTTGTAGCTTTAGTTGTCATTGTTGTTGTTCCCCTCGCTTGGTGATTTCTTACTTGAAGTTCCTAGGTACAAACATTTTACAACCGATCTTTCTTTGGTCGAGTCACTTTTCCGCTGATTCCTTTGTGTTCAAATTTTCCTCACCGAGACACGTTTTCATTCGCTTCAGTTGGGAAGTTGTTCTGTAATCGCCGCAAGTTCCTCTCAGTATTGATAGTTGTAGCTATAGTTTGTCTTGATTTCTTCCAAGTGTTGAGTTTTCCTAAATAAATTGAATGATTCCACTGAGTGTTTTTCTTCAATGGAATCGCCAATAGTTGCTTGTCATTCACCTTGAGCTCTTTGTACACTTTCTAATTCAACTAAGTGTTGCTTTTTATCCGATTGACTACATAACCGACCAATTGAATTCTATTTCGTCTCAAATTATGTTCATCGATAAACATTGTCATCGGATAATATATCATTCCTTTGATTTTCCAATAACATGTTTGAGCCATCTCACGAGATATCCAAACTCGGTTTGAGTTTATCAACATGGATGTCAACTTCACGTTCTTTAGATAATGTAACTGCCTAAGAAAGGTATCTCTTTTCAATGGTGATTGTGAGTTCTTTACCAAACGATATTCTCCCGTAATCGCAAAATTCCTTCTACATCTCGCTCTTCGTTGAAAGTAAACCTGCAATGTTTCTTAATCCTAGTTGTTTATGGATCTTCTCGCAGATATAACTCGCTAACAGTAGTGTTGTTGCACATAGTTTCATAAATTTTGAAAGTATACACATCTAAACTTCTATGATCAATCTTTCTTCTTGTGATTTCTTTGAGGTAGCCATTTCTCGAATTGAGTGTGAAAACAAAGGTTGAATTTGGAGATTATGAAAACTCGATTTTTTATTTTAAGGAAATGTGAACTGAGGTTGATATATAGGGTAATGTACTCACGGTTGATTAGTACAACTTTTCAATTCCATGATGGTTTGTGTAACCAAAGCATGTACTGCTCGATAAGAATTGGGTGTATACGCAATATATTATGACAAAAGAATCAGCCAGAATTAAATGCGATATAACCGATGTCGGTTTTATCTTATCAACCTTGACTTAAGTTGACCGGAATAAAACTCTTCGCTTCGGCTCGGGCCAGCCTGCTAAATCTTTCAGCTTTAGTTGGTCGCTTGAGATTGTTGATGTCAACGACTAATCTTTTAAATGAGCGCATCTAACATAACAAAGATTAATCTTCTTTGATGAATCTTCTAGCTTAACCGAATTTAATTATCCTCAATTCGGGCCTCGCCATAAAATCTTTCTTGTCCAATGGCTTTGTAAAGATATCACCCAATCGATCTTCAAGAGGTACAAAAAGAATCAGAATATCCTTTTTCTCCACATGATCTCTTATAAAGTGGTGACGCATCAATGTGTTTTGTCCTTGAGTGTAAATCGATTGTCGCTATTAATTGCACTTGTGTTATCACACACATCGGGAATCATTCCTTCTTCTATCCCATAATCTCTTAATTGTCGCCTAATCCAAAAAACTTGAGAACAACAACTTTCAGCTGCTATATATTATGCTTCAGCTGTTGAAGTTGAGAGAGAGTTTTTCTTTTTGCTAAACCAAGACACAAGTCTATTTCCTAGTAGTCGACAAGTGCCTCGATGTGCTCTTTCGGCCCCTCTTGCATCCTCGTATAACTGAGATGAGTGTAAGATATCACTGAATGCTCCTTCTCTGAATACCAAATTCTAACTCCATCTCAGATCTTCAGATACTTCAAGGTTCTTTTGTCAAATCGTGAGATGACCTTCCTTTGGTTTCGATCAAATCTTGCACATACACCAACAAAGAAAAGATATATCCTGGCCTACTTGGTCGTAGCAAGATGTAGTAAGCTTCCAATCATTTTTCCGTAAGTGTTTTATCAACATCTTTGCCTTTCTTTGTCTTCATCTAGCCCGATGTTGGTTCCCATTGGTGTAGAAATTCTACCGATTTCTCCATACCATCATCTAGTTGTTTAACTTGTATTCCAAGAAAATAATTCAATTCTCCCATCATACTCATCCTGGAATTTGCTCTTCAATAAACTTGCAAATTTCTCACATAACCGGCCCATTTTCTCGATCCAAAATAATGTCATCAACATAGATCTAAACAAGTAGAGTGTTCTCTTCATTTTTCATTCTCAAATAAGGCTTCATCGATAGTTCATTTGATAAATCCATTACCCACTGTAAAACCGAGATAGAGTCTCATACCAAGCTCGGTGCTTGTTTAAGTCCATAAAGAGCTTTCCTTAGTCCAAAACTTTATCGCTTTGATCTTTGATCTCAATGTGTGGTTGTTGAACATACACTTTTTTCAAGAATTCCATTCAAAATGCGCTTTAATGTCCATCCGTATACTTTGAACTTTTTTGTGAGCCGTAAAGGCATGAAATAGCCTGTCGGCTCTCAATCTTGCAACTCGCATAAGTTTCCATCAAAGTCTATGCCTTCGCTTGAGAATATCCTTTAGCTACAAGTCTAGCTTTGTTTTTCGATGATATTCCCATCTTCATCAAGTTTGTTTCGAAGACCCATTTGGTTCCAATGATATTCACATGAGCCGGTCTTTCTACCAATTTCATACTTGATTTCTTTCTTTCAATTCTATTCAGCTTCTTCTTGCATAGCTAGTATCCACCTCGGATCTTTCAAAGCTTCTTCTATTTCTAGGTTCGATTGAGATAGAAAACATGCAATCAATGCATCTAGTTGATGTTTTGTTCTAACACCACTTAGTGTGTCACCAATAACTTGTTCTTCATGGTGATCTCGCCCATTGATAAATAGGTGTTTGCATCATGGATCTATATTTTGTGTCTCGATCGGGTTTTGAATTTCTTCAATGTAGTCGAATCTATGTTGTTCAAGAGTGGTTTGTTGAGTAGTT